>PVJA010033136.1:0-23565 GCA_004027025.1 Myocastor coypus | reverse complement strand
TCCTCCTCCTCCTCCTTCTCCTCCTCCTTCTCCTCCTCCTCCTTCTCCTCCTCCTCCTTCTCCTCATCTTCTTCTTCCTCTAATTCTATTTTTGTACACACTCCCAAAGTCATCTTTCTGCCCATGATTTCATTCCTCAAATCAGCGAAACAAATACCTCAGCTTAGTATAAAAGTGACTGCTTCACTACTTGAACCCTAACTGGACAGTAAAGATAATTATGAAAGCAAGCAATAGCTAACTTCAACTTGCATATTTTGATTCTCATGCAATGATTTCTACACGGTGTGACTGAAAACTTGAAAAAATTACATTAGAAGGCATAGTGCTATTCAAAGTGTCCTCCGTCACTTATCAGTCTGGCACTCTGGAGCAGTGGAGGGGTCCTCTCCCCTGGGCATGGCTGCCTCACAGGCTGTGCCAGCCCAAAACATTGACTTTTTTCAAGGTCATTTTGACTACGGGGAGGCCCAGAAGTCACATGGTACGAGGGCCTGCGAACAAGGCAGAGGAGGACTCACCAGGCATTTAGGAGCCCGCCTTTTCGTTGGGAAGTGTGAAGAGACGAGTGCCTTCCGAATGAAGCAGCGATCTGAGGGGAGATGACGTCATGGCGCTTAGGACTCTGAACTTACCTTCGACTATTCAGGGTGTACTTTGATCGGCCTTCTGAATTTTGTGCACAGGAATTCCTCAGGTACGGAGAAGGTGCTGAAAGCATTATGAGGGCGGCTCAGAAACACGTGTGCCAGGAGGACAAAAAGAAGTGCCAGGCCAGACTCAGCAGGACGAACGACTTTTCACAGAAGGAGAAGAGAGACATGCGGTCGGAGAGGCGTGGGAGGCGGGAGGCGACTGGAGGCGCTACCTGACGGTTCTTGGCAGACAACTTTAAGACAGTGCTAGGGCCAGGAAGCAAATGTGGAGGAGGAGAGACTGTACTCCAGCCACTATTCTGCTCATGAAATTGAGGTGTCACTTTACAGTAGGAAAAATAGCGCCTGAGCAGGCAGAGGCGAGGTGTGCCCAGCGCAGGGTCTGACGACATCAGGAAGTGCAGCTGTGGGTGAAGGAGGAGGACAGAGAGCTCCGCTGGAAATAAGGAGAGGGTGGCTGGGCTTCCACGTGGCGTCCTGTGGGAGCGGCCTCTAAGCCTGTTCATCCAGAGGGTTTTACAGAGCAAAATCTCAGCGTGGCTCAAACTACATCAGCACATAGGTTTATAAGGACAGTCATTTAGCCAACACTGACCCCACAGGAAAATGCGTGAGGTAGCAGGGTATATGGGAAAGTAAAGGCATTCCTAGACGCAGGTGGGAGGAGGAGCCCGGCTGCACTGCCATCCCATGCGTGTGACGCTGTCGCAGTGTTGTCTGCCTGAGGAGGGTGACCTCAGGCGCTGTGTGTGGACGTCTGCAGGTGCAGCCGCCGTGTCTCCACCTGAGGCCAGACTGTCTGCAGACCTGCTTCCGGCCAGAGTCTTGGTGTGTGGCACCTCTGAGCTGACTTCCTGGAGGCCCCTCTTCTCTCTAAATGGGAGCTGATTTCCACCTAACTTAGCTGTCTGCAGTAACTTCAAGAGGGAAGCGGGAAGCTCCCCATCTCTGCCAGCAGCTCTACAGCCATGGTTCTGATAGTCCGCACAACAGACCAAGAGACAAGCATGGAAACGGAGAGTAAGAAGCCCCTGCAGTTTACGTGAAGTAGGTTGTGAAGAAATTCAAGCTTAAGTAGATGTTCAAAATCATAAAGATTTGGGTGGTGATCAAGAGGAAAGTAGCGCGAGGCCCATGAGATAGCTGGCAGACTAAAGTGCCTGCTTAGGCAGGCACAGGGACTATGGCTCAGTCCCCGGCACCACGTGCTGTGCCAGCTGTGCCCCAGGGTGGGCAGAACCAGCCAGAGTCTGTGCCTCGTGGTGCACGCCTGTAACCCAGTGCTGAGGATGCTGAAAGCAGGACCACCACAAGTCCAAGCTGCATAGTGAGACCCTGCAAAAACCAAATATATTTTTTAAAAAGAAAAAAAGAATGTAGTGGCTTTCTGTGTGATCAGAGGCAGTCACAGGCCAGCTGATTTATCTGATGAGGAAAGTCCAAGAAACCAAGTCAGTGGACAGCTCCAAGGCAGGCTTGAAGGCTGCCCCAAGGAGGAGGTGGGAGGTAGCTGGAAGAAACCACGCGGTGAGTTGGCTGCCAAGATGGCCTCAGAATGGTGACAAATTCAGTCAGTACTAGCATGGACTGTTGTCTGGGTGCATGGGCAACAGCCTGACAATCTCATAGTGAAATCAGACCAGCCAAGGAAGGAAGCTCACCGGTGCTCGAGTCACCCAGAGCTGCTGCTCGGCTGGTCCTCTGCCCTGTGGAGACCTCGGTGGCTCTGCACCATGGGACCGTGTCTCACATCAGGAATTCAGCTCAGTCAATTGGCAAATAGACGAGAGGACAGTAACAGTGAGAAGCTAGGACACAGCGCGTGACAGTGCTGCAAGGTCTCATCTAACACGTTCTGTTCTTAACAAAAAGTGCGATCAATGCAAGGAAACAAGACAGTATGAACTCTCAAGAGAGAACAGAAAGAACACTGGGAGAAAGGAACAGAAGGAAGAAAGATGGAAGAGAGAGGGGGAGGGAGGGAGGGAGGGAGGAGTCGGCACCGCGCCTGCTGGCAGAGAGCTGATTCCTCCATGTGAGAGACTTCAAAGCAGCTGTAGTAAATGTATTCAAAGAGCAAATGAACATTATGTGTAAAGATGAAAGGGGGTACGATGGCACTGTCTTACAAAAGTGTGTACCATTTAAAGAGTAGAACCCATAAAAGGAGACAAGCACTCTGGAGCTTGAAGTTTTCATAGAGGAAAAGGCTTCACTACAGTAAATGGAAGATTTGAACTGACGGAGGCCAAAATCAAGGACCTTTAAGGCAAAATGATGTACAGATAAGCATAAGCAACCCAAAAGAAAAGAAATGTAAGGACCGGCCTCATAGCGCAGCAGGCCAAAGCGCCTGCTGAGGCAGAGCGCAGCACCCCGCCCCCACCACCCCGACCCCCAGGGTGTGCTGCAGTGCCACTGAACTGGGCATGGTGGCATGTGCCTGTAAGCCAGCTCCTGAGAGTCTATGTAGTGAGACCCTGTAGTACCTGTAGACCCTGTCCTAAATACAGGAAAAAAAGAAGGCAAGAAAACCTTTCAAATGTGTGAAGCTTCACAGAGACGTGCTGTGACACTGCCAACCCTGCCAGCATACGTGCAGTTACCACTGAGGTATGAAGCAGCATAAATCAGGGGAAGAGTGTCGACAGAGACAGTGCGTACCCAGCAGCCTGTTACAAGAGAGTGACTTAGACTTCGGCAATGTCTGATTGCCAAGTGGTACAGGAAGAGTGGTGCCTACACCCCGGCATACGAGAGCAAGGTTCTAGAAGGAAAAGGCAGAACTTTAAAACATAATCTTAGGACTGGGGAGATAGCTCAGTAGAATAAGCGCTTGTCTGGCAAACATAAGGACCTGAGTTCAATCCCCGGTCCCGCAAAAAAATAAATAAATAAATAAATAAAATAAAAAAGTTAAACATCTGCCAGGTGTGGTGGCACACACCTGTAATCCCAGCACTGGGAGGCTGAGACAGGAGGATTGGTGCAAGTTCGAGACCAGCCTAGGCTACAAAAGTGAGCTGAAGGCCAGCCTGAACTGCATAGTGAGACCCTGTCTCAAAAAGACAAAATAAATAAATATAAAAATAAAGAAAAATAAAACACAATCTTAAGAGTAGTGCCACCATGCCTCATTCCTCACAGCCCCCATAGACACCATAGAATCAGAGCAATGCAGGCTGGAGTGGGTGACATGTTCAGTCCTTAAAAAAAAAAAAAGAGGATACTGTTCAGTTTTGAACCTCCTGTTGGGCAAAATGGTCTTTAAAATGAAACCGCAGAAGATTTCCTTTTCATAGAGCACAGATTTTGAAGTTGTCCTGGGAAGCCTATTTGTACACATTCTCCTGTTTGTGAAGAAAAAAGACGGTTTTTCTGTGAGGTTGAAAATGGGGCTTGCTGGTCCAGAAAATACCTATAGATACATGTTGTTAAATGCAAGAACAAAATGAAATCACAGCGAGGAGAGTGCCTGACAGACAGAAGCTGAAGGCACTTCTGGGCAGCAGACCGCCCTGCAAGCACCAGCTTCTCCAGGCGGAAATCGGGTGAAGCGGTTGCGAGCGTGGCTCCCGGAGAGCCTGAAAGACAGCTCTGCATTCTTACGAGACATTTGTTCCAACAATGTGTGCGCTTTGTCATTAGGCTGTCACATGCAGCTGTGCAGTGCACATGGCAATAAAAGGAAAAAAAAGATGAGCAACGACTAAGCCAGAGTGAACTGAGGAGACGGTGACCCAAAATTAACAGGAACCGATAAAAAGACCCAGAAATGTAGGATTTTGCAACAGTATAAAATGAGCCTCTTCTAATGCTTTTCGTTTTGCAAGATATAAGATGACATAAAGTTATAATCATTATGCGTTCCAGAACACAGCAGAAAAGAAGGCAAGAGCGTGGAGTTGTACGGAAGGGACATTTCTGTCTCACTAAAATTACCTTAGTAGAGACCAGAATTTGACTCTGAGGAGTTAAGGCGTTTGTGATAAGCCCTAGAGGTACAACTAGACACAATTCTTAAAATGTGAAAACATCATTATGGGAATTCCAATTAGATCCTGGAAGTTAGTCGTTCAACTTAGAAGGCAGCAGTAAATAGAAACTAGAAGAACTCAAAACACGGGAGACCTATACAAAGCCGACCCCAAAGACGGTGAATTCAGCTCCAGCAAGGGAGGACTTGAAAATGAATCATAAAGTGGTCCAGGGAAGCCGAAGAGCCGGGTAGAGATGTGCAGCTTAGGGGAGCTGTGGGGCGGACTGAGGCGGGGCCTAGGGTGGGCATCAGACACAGCTGTGGGCAGCAGCCTGGACTCCAGGCTGCAGCTGGGGCTGAGGCCCGTGGCCCGCAGGGCTCCATGGCTCTGGGAAGGGCACCTGTCCCCGTCCTGCCGCAGGCCGGGCCTCGGCCTCTGGCCTCGGGTCAGCAGCATCGTACCGTGTCCCACTGACCACCGGTGCGGCTGCTCCTCCTCCGAGGCAAGGCGAGGTTCCTACACTCCCAGAAGCAGTGCATCTCAGGAGCCCTTGCAGGGCAAACACGTGTGCCGAGCCGGCCATAGAGCAGGGTGAGTGGGAGAGGCCTCCATGGCCGCTGGCCTGCTTGCACGTGCACCGGAGGTGCCCTGTGCCCGCCTGCCCCTTGGGCCTTGCACTGTTGCCCCAGGGGAGTCTGTGGGCGTAGGCTGGGGTCTGGGCCTAAGCCTGGCTAGGAGGGAGGCAGCTCGGGTGCATCCTTCGGCCTCCTCCTCCTCCTGAGCCAAAGGCCCTCATTGGAGATCAGGATACCTACTTAGAGAACTGTAGGACTGCCAAGCTAAACCCTAATCTACATAGCTATAATTTATATATAATTCTAATGTGCAGATTTTTCAGCTTCTTTTTTGTTAGACTGGGGCTATTTGGAATTAGAATTTTCTACTGTCTAAGCAATGTGATAAAACTCCACATTATTTTTAAGCATATTTGAAGCATATTGTTTTTATGCAGTATAAGCAGATTGTACAGATCTTATTTCTTCTTTGAAGTTTGTTTATAATATTGTTTTAATGTAGTGCTTATTTACATGCATATTAATTTTTAATTTCTCACTTTACTAAATTGAGAACTTTTCTACATTATGATTCTGTATTGGATTTGCATTTGCAATTGATTTAAAATACATACTAGTAATTTTGAAAACTATAAACTCCACTTTTGTGTGTAGACATCCATATATATGTACTTAGTGTAGTTTACATTTTTGTAATTTGTATGTAATTATGATCCTTAAATTAGTTGACCCAATGGGGTCTCCAGTGCTGATTCATTCCTGTTTCTTTGATTTCTCCTTAGTTTTCTGTAGCTTACAATCTCAGGCTTGCCTACATGCTAGGATCTTACGTAGTAATACTGTAATGTGAATTTACTTGCATGTGAAACAATATTATGTTCCAAGATGCGGTAAGCATCCCAAAACAACTGTAGACCTCAAGCGTTGAAACTAAATTACCCAATATGGTCAATTATGTTTTCATTTCTGAATGTGTACAAATTAAAGCATACACACACACACAAACACACACACACAACAAAGTATTTAATTGCTGTAAAAATAGACAAAATATGACATTCCCATCACGAATCAATTTCAGAAACAACACAATAGTAATGTGGTGTGTGTTTGTACTTTAATTAGGTTAATATACTCACTTTTGTTGAAATTAAAATAACTATTACCTCAAAGAATAATTAGGTTTAAAATAATGTTTGCTGATAATGTGGCGAATTTTCCTGGACTCACAAGAGCAAACAGATCATTTAATCATTTTTGGTAGTCATTCTGAACAAAGTACAGAAGCTGTAGTAAGACAGCACCACCCTGAAAGCAGATAGGAACATAGGTGTTAAGTAATAAATCTATATTTAGCCATTTTATTTTTATTTATTTAATTTTTAAACTTTATTTATGTAGGTCATGGCTTGTTCCGCCCACCCTGGTGAAGCATGTGGTGCCGGGATTGAACCACAGTCCCTGCCGTCGCCTAAGCAGGTGATTTAGACCACTGAGCTATCTCACTGGCCCTATCTAGCAATTTTAGTATCTACCAATTTTATTATATCCACCTTAACTGTCCCTAAGCCTTTTCATGTGGACTTTGTCACTTTAAATAAGTTTATGAATTCAAGTGTCCAGGAACATTGCACTTCCCATGAACTGTACATAAATCACATGTGTGAATACCAGGTACATTTTTTTCTTGTTGAAATGGTAATATATTGTTTGGGATGGTGTTAGCTTTTGTTAACATGTTTTTCAAGCTTCTCAGAAAGCATGAGGTTCTGAGTTTGAGTCCCAGAAACCCCCCAAAAAATGTTTTGAAATGTCAAAATGTGAATTTGAAGTTAATTTTTAAACTGTTTACCAAACACATAAATGGAATGTGTTACACATTTAAGATCTCTGTGTGGCTTTTCTCAGTGTCTGCTGACATACATTCAGTGAGAAATGTAGTTCTAAGTTTGAAGACATCCCACAATGTTGAGAATGTTATCATTGTTACAGTCTGGGTTTCTGTCTCGTGTTCCCCCACAGCCTCATGCAGTCACAGGGCAGCTTCCAGAGTCTGTGCCTCAGTCGGGATTCAATGCTGCAGTGCTAGGTGTAAGCGCCGCGCCCGGGCCATAGCTGGAACGCAGCGTAGGGAGACAAGCCTGCCTCTGCCGCCACTGCCACCACTGCTGCTCCCGTTTGCTCTTGCTGTTTCACTGCTTTCCACCACGCCCTGAGTGACTGCCCTTGGCTCTGGGCCACTGGGCCTTGGCACCAGCCAAGGGTGCGCTGAAACCTCCATAATCTGTGAGCTAAATAAACCTTTCCTTCCTTAATTGGGGATATCAGGTATTTCGTCCCAGCAACGAGAGAAAAATAACTGAGACCAGTGCACGCTAGTAAGCACATGATGGCTAAAGCTGTTCTATTCTGCCAACTTAGCTGTAAAGCACTCTAAAACAACTATGTCATGCCCATAAAATGCCAGGCAGTCACTCACTGTGGGCTGTTACCGAAGTCATCTTTTTGAATTTACTGTAACTACCATGTAATTTACTAAATGCAAACAGAAATCATGGTGTGTGGGTAGAAAGATGAGAATCACCGTGACTTACACACTGCGAGGACTGACGCAGCCCGACTTCCCCGTGTACTTCAGACTATGAAATCTGCCGAAAGAGGCACACCTTTAGTCACAGTACGGTGTGAAGAACAAGGGGCTCTCGCTGGAGTTTATCCTTTGTTTCCCTTTCACCCAGGAACATCTGACTGGTGAGCGTATGGACCGGCGACATCGCAGGGGTCCCTTTCGCGGGGCTGTAATATTGGGTTTCATCTCAGCTTCGTGGTTTCCATGAACAGGACAAGGGTCATTCTCAGTACGACTGTTCTCACTTTAAAACTATCCATAATATGATAAGTTGTCAGCTATGATCATAGAGTGTTTTTCCTGTAAATATGAACTTAGTGGGAGTAAAATTCAGATGAATTAGCTTATTTTACAAAAGCAAGTGCTGAGAACTTCTGAGATGCAGTCTCAAAACTGCTCAGGCCCCAAATTGCAAATTTTCTGTTTCAAGTTCACACCGATGTAACTAAGCAGATGTGGGATGATTCCTGAAAACCGCATGATTCCTGCTGTGCGATGCAACATCTTTGAAAGCATGAGCTCGGTGTGGTCTCATTTCTGCTTTATGTGAGTGCTCAGTGTCCCCTGAATCCGGCTCACTGCAGCCACCTCAAGTCCGTCAGCACCGCTGACCTACAACGTCAGTCTTCTCTCATTTAGCTGCCATCTAGGGTCCAGTTCCTGGACAGGTCTTACTTTCTAATACACACTTTATTGCTTTAAAGACCTCTGCAATAGCTGCCCCTTACGTCTCCCTCCAATTCCTTTAGTCAGCTAAATTTTTATTCCATTAAACAGTAATACTTTCAAAACGCCATTTTTACCAACACTTATTTTAAAAAAGCACTTGGGGGCTCCGCTTGAGCTCAGCCCTCTAAGCTGGTTCCACCACAGGCCTTCCTCCTCCCCAGCCCTGATTCAGTCTCTCCCAAGGCCCCCTCCAGCCCCACCCACAGCCCGCTCCCTTCACCCTCCTGCCCTCCGGCTGCTTCCTGCCTCTGCATCTTCCTCTTGCCCGTTGCACTCCTGCCCACCATCGCTAGTTCCACCAACACAGGCTGCTCATCACCTGACGCAGGGTTGTCTTCACCGACAACCACATGCGACACACTTCAGTGAGGCCAACCGCAGCCCTGCACTCTCTCTCTGTCTCTCTGTCTCTCTCTCTGTCTCTCTCTCTCTGTCTCTCTTTCCTGACACAAGATACCCCCCAGTGGAGCAGCACCTGCTATTGCTGTTGTTCTTTTTCAGTACACTGTCTCAGGCTACAGGTGTGGCTGGGGTGGAGCAACAGTTCAGCCAGCATGAGGCTCGGTCAAATCCTAAGCAGCGAAAGAAAATAAGGCGAAACATCCTCTGTGTTGTGCTGTGTGTGAGGGTACAGAAAGAAAAGCACCAGCTTTTGGGTACACTTTCCATACTCCATTCTGATACTACTCTCTTAATATGCAAGCTCCAAAGAAATAGACATCACAGGATGTATGCTTCCGTGAACATTGAAAAGATAAAGCAAAAAAAAAAAAAGGTACAGCAATTCAGATTCCTATAAAAACTATTTAATCACATAACTTTCAAAATAATATCAGATTAGCTTACAGTCACAGAGAGGGACACTGCACACAAATAACTAAGTGCACAAGAGTTAAAATGTAAGAGGTTTATTTTTTATCTAGCAATATCTACAACAGGGTAGCCACATGGCATAAGTCATGAAAGAAGAATGCATGGGACAGACATGTATTAAATTAAGCCACAGATGCTTACTCTGGCTCCTGTCTGCACAGGAGAATATTACTAGAAAGTAAAGCAGATTCGGGAAGTAGAAGGATAAGGTGATAGTAGTTGTTACATTCACCCCTCATGTTTTCTAAGCTAAGAAGAAAGCACGGCATTGCAGCTCAGGAAGCTATGGACATAGAAGATATTACACGCTATAAAAATGCAGGTTTCTGTGCAGTTTTACACAATTTAAGTAAGTAAAATTTGTATTTAAAAAAGACCTTATTGGATTACCTTCAGTAAATGGAGGTCACTGCAACAACCCATTAGCATTTTCAGCAACAATTAGAAGTAAAAGTAATCTTAAAACATGTCAGCTATCACTTGAAGCCTGGCCAATTATCTGCTTATTTCAACCAACCAACTCTCTAGTACCCCTCTGGCACAGCCTCTCCCTTCCCTTTTCCTCTTGAAAAATGGAAGCAGGAGTGCTTTGTACTTCTCTGCAGTGTCTCCAGTAAGAGGACTGGCTAGGTTTGCAACTACAGCACACAGTGAGAAGATTGCTTTAGGATTATGGAAGAGCTGAGCAGAAGAAATCAGTGGTGAAAGCTGATAAGGAAGCTCTTTGATGCATTTCATTTAAATAGCAACAGCAGCCAAGCAGCGCACCTCCCTGCACCAGCGTGGGGCTGCCCGGCTCCAAATCCTATCTCTGGCTCTCCTGGCAGGCGCTCCCTGGGTGGCTTCCTCTCCATGGTGTTAATTTCACTACCTTTGATTTATTCTAAGCAGATGCAGCTGATGTTTCTTTGTTAGCACTGAAAGGCCCTGACTCCGGAAAGTTGGGCTGCATGAAAAGAGCCTGTTCTGCTAGCAGAGAAGGAGGCACCCTGATGCAGCTGGAGTCCCAGACAAAGCAGCGCGAAACACCCAAGACACTCCGGGGCTCGAAAGCAAAATGAGATCATACACTGCAGACATCTTCACCATGTTTATCTTCCTCCCTACTTCTGTTTTCTGGAGCATGCTGCAGATTATAGAGTAAAGGTCAAATAGGGCTGGTCACCTGAATGCTGCCTCGGCCCAGCTTGTACCTTCAGCTGGGCTTTCACAGCAGGGCCAACAGGGGACGGGGTGGGGTTTGACGCGGGAGACACCAAGCAGTTTAAATGACAGCAGGCTTATCGCTATGAGGGTGTTGAGTGCGCGGCTCGAGTCTTCCCTTTTTCCTTCTTGACACTCCCTTCAAGGCACGAAAGATTATCAACAGTGGACATGACAGGATAGTTCTGAATTAAGCATTTTAAACTTCCACACTATCTTTTATTTCTGGCTTAAGTGTACCAGAAAAAGAGTGAAACTTGGACACACCCCTCAAAATTAAACGACTCTCAGGTTTTCCGAAATTCCCTGCAGGCTAGTTATTTTTTAAAGCGTTTAGAGTACTACTTTATTGGTGTGAAACATAATTAGGCGTTTGAATCTCTACGTGATGCCACTTCTCATTAGACATCGTCCTAAATACCGCTAACCAGCCGATAGGTTTGCAGATGTCTCTGCGGGAGACATCTAGGTACGGGGCGGGCGGCGACCGGTCCGCGCGGGCTGCGGCTCCGGGAGGCCCAGGCCAGGCTAGGCCTCGCCCACCCACACCAGCGTGTTGCCCTTGGCCACCTCGGTGATCTCGCAGTTCAGCTTGCTCAGCCGGCCATCCAGGATGAAGAGCGAGTCGGCCGACGGCGTGAGCAGGTACTGGCCGAAGAGCCCGCTGGCCTGCACGCGCCGGCTGCGGGCGTCCCAGGGCCACTGCGCGGCGGGCAGCGGCGCCCCGAGGCCACCCAGCTCGCGCACGGCGCCCGAGGCCAGGTCCAGGCAGAGCGCGCGCTCGCCCGCGCTGCCGCAGGCCGTGTACCCGCGCGCGGCCGTGAAGCTCGGCAGGAAGGCCAGGTCGGCCAGGCGAGGCGCCGGCGCCTCGAAGGCCGTGCGGAGCTCGCCGCGCGCGCCCAGGCGCTGCACGTGCACGCGGCCGCCCGCGCCGTTGACGCTGACCACGTAGCGGCCGTCGGGGGACACGTAGGGCGTGCCCGTCACGTTGCCGTTGGGCCCGAGCACGGCGCCCGTGACGCTGTCCACCACGAGCTGCGGGCCGGCGGCGGCGCCCGGGCCCGGCTGGCAGCCCACGAAGTAGTAGCCGCCCAGGTGGGAGTAGGCGAGCTCGCGGGGCACGCAGCCGTGCGCACGCAGGTCCACCGCGCCCGCCAGCGCCATGGTCTCCAGGTCCAGCTTGTGCAGCGCCGCCTCGTCCCGGTGGAGCACGAACCCGAACCTGGAAAGAGCCAGACAGTGAGAGGGGCGCCGTGCGCCCGCCGCCCGCACGCTCGCACGCCCGCACGCACGCATGCTCGGCCACGCCCGCCCTGCCGCTGGAGCTCTGTCCCCTGGCCGCGCCTGCGACCTTCTTGCGTCCGAAGCTGGTCCTGTTGTGCATGGAGAGGCCTGGAGCCGGCCAAGGTAAGGGGACATTCCGGTGTGGGGCCCGAGAGAGAAGGCGAGGCGCGAGCTCCGGAGGGGAGGAGAGAGCGTCGGGGCCCACAACTGACGTAGGCCCCTGGGACAGCGGCCTGTCCATCGCGGGGACCTTGGGGCCGGGAGAGTCCTGCGTGCAGCCTGCTACTTCCCCGCGGCCTCGGAGCAGCCGGTGCTGATCGGGGACCCCGGCCCTGGCCCACCGCCGGGGTCTGCACCAAGGCCAGAAGGGTCCACGGCAGCTTCTCACTAGCGGCTGGAGACCGACTGCCAGGTCCTGCAGAGAGGGGGGCTTGGCGGCCTCTGACGCTGCCCGGGCCGATGCCCACCTCTCTGCCTGCTTCCACTGTGAGTCGGCCTTCACCTAGAGACTTGTGCTGCTGCCCTGCGTGTGGCTCCTTACCCAGACAGGAGGAAGAAGCCGCATGTCCAACACAGTGGAGAACTGTCTGGTACTAATCTTTGCTTGTGTTGCTTTCCAAGCTTTTATATTTGTTGGAATCTTTGGTGGGGGTATTTGCAGTTTTCCTCCTTCTATACACCTACCCCCCACTTACCCATCATTTTACACATTTTTCTTTTATGATCTGTCTGTGCTCTGCCTACTCCTACTTTTTCCTCCCAACTTAATGTTTAGAGTCAAAGAATCCTCCCTGGTGCATTTATGTCCTCCTCACCTCACCTCTTCCTCCAGTGTGTTACTCATTCTCGGGGACTTGTGGGTTAGTTCAGTGGCATATGCGTCTGTGCAGGCAATGCAGTCAGGCACAGGGCACAGCGGTTCAATCCCTAGACCCACCCTGAAGGCAGTCTGAACCAGTGAAGAACAATCCTTCTCAACAGAGCTGGCGAAATAGCTCAGCAGATTAAAGTGCTCAGGCCCAGGGGCCAGTTCGATCTGCTGGTCTCGCCCCTGGGGTTTGCTGAAATAACAATTGACACAGCATGGTGGCGTGCCTTCCCAGCTCTTGGGAGGCTATAAACAGGTGGATCACTATGAGTCCTATCTTAGAGTGAGACCCTGAACATCCTGTAGACTCTTCCCTAAAACAAAAAATAAAACAAATTTTTAAAAAAAGACATTCATTCTCAATATTGCTTTTCTCTATGCTCCACCTTTTCAATAGTTTCCCTTAAACTTTTTATGCAATATTTATATCAGTTGAGGAATCTTTACTTGTTCCCATTTCCCACTACCAATTTTGTGCAATTTTCCTTGTTACTCATTTCTAAATGTGTAACAAACCCTAACCATGAACAGGCCCCTTTCCCCCTGACTATTTCCTTCTGACACAGAGGAGGGGACTTAAACTATATTTTTCCTCTTTTCTTTTGTGGTCTGGCATAACCAGGGCTTCAGATAATCGATGCTATAAAATTACTGTTGGACGCTGCTTTTCAGTAGCGAGGGAGATACACTTTCACATTCAGGGCCCATAACTGTAAGTAAGGGGTTGAGCTGTTATGAAGCTTACACAGCAGCTGTGCATTTCTTCTCTAGGCTAAAGGGAGAGCCCGAAACACAGTTTCATGGTATGTTATTCCTCAGCTATCGCAGATAGATTCCTCTGGAGTGATTTGGCCTGTTACTGCTACAGAGAGTTGATCCCATAGGAGTAGCCTGACTCAGCAGACAGTTGCATGCCAGTGAACTTGTCTGTGTAATCTACCATGGCACCCACACAGAGGGACAGCAACAGCTCCTAGCGCACAACTCTGACTCCAGAAGATGCTGCCAGAATGGTTGCAACCTGGCAGAAAAGGTCCTGGAGGGATTGGAGGAGTTATGCCACCTGTGAGATAGAAGCTACTGGAACTTCTAGTGAAATTGGAATTCCTAGCAGTATTACCTCTTACCCACAAATATGTTAGAGACCACACCGTACAAGGGTTCCATTGTTGACCACCTTGCTGGCTGTCTGGCTGTGTTACAAAACTCATGTTCACAGCCTCTAAAGACTCACAGTGCAGCTGCATGCTACTGAGACTCACACAAAGTTTCAGGGCCCTCAATTACCAATCTTAAGGATCAAACAAATAGTTCTAATAACTGGCAAGATTTAGTGGCTTTGTTCTAATTTCTCAAGGCCTATCATCTTTGCAGGATTTTGCCTCAGAGGTGCCTTCCATCTTCTGTACTGCTGAATTGTGAAGGAGCCGATAAATATGGGTGATCCAGGAAAAACCTTGTTTTAGCTCCAAGAGAGTTCTGAGCTGGATGCTCCCCAGCCATACAGCCTGCTCGGTGTTTAATCCTTTTCCATATGCCTGTCTCTGTGATCTGGAGCCTGATCAGCTCCCAGCACATATATTCTGTGTTCCTACAGGACATCTTATTGGATTATGCTTTGGAATCTTTCTTGTTTTACTTAGTAACATGGAGTTACTTAATGTTCTTCTATTATTTCATGTTTATAGGTTGTTACAATTGTGTATGTGGCCACTGGTTCTGATTTGACGGGTGTCTAAGCGCTTCCCCTTGTCTTAGCTCTTTATCTGCTCTCCTCTCAACCTCCTGAGAAAACATTGCTAATGTAGCTCTTTATTCCTTTTTCAGATGCATCAACTCTTCCCCAGTTCTTAAATTCACTACACTTAGATCCCTCACATCCACTCTGTCCTCACTAGTGTAATTCCCCTTCCTTCCTGTACTGAGCCTTCAGCACTTCATATCTTACCTAGCCACTGTTCTCCATGTAAGCAAACTTTGGTATCCACATAGCTTGCCTAAACCACAAAGTGAACCCACTTTCTCTAATATCTCACCCTTACCCCTACTGTAGACTCTCAGTGCTACCCTTCAGCTCAACTAGAAGTTCTCTAATGAAATCAGAACTCACACCTATGTTACCTCTCGTCTACCACTGCTCTCCCTCTGAGCGTCCAGTTCCCTTGTCCAGCCTCACCTACTTCTCATCAGAGCACACACAGGGAATAGCCTGTCATAGTGTGCATAGAGACTAGATGAGCGGGGAGAGTAACTCAAGGACTCCTGTAGAAGCACCACCAGATGAAACCTGTACGTGCTGTTATAACCCGAGCAGTTCTTCAGCAACACACAGGTACAGAGTCAAAATCCCTTACATAGAAAGGCTGCACACTAACACTGGGCATACAAAGCTGAAATGGGGAGATGTCAGCCTACTAAGTCTCCACAGAAGCCACCAACTCCTTGTTTCTCTAGTCCCCTGTGTGGAGCAATCCACACACATGGAAGAAGATAAAAAGGGGCCATATGTGATTGCTTCAAGGCATCAGGTGCTTAGCAGCTGTCCCTGTCAGCCCTATCCCACGATGTAACAGCATTCCCTTAACATCAGTGGGACATGTTGACTCCTCACGCTGCCTTTCCCACACCATAGAGCAGAGGACTTAAAGACAGTGAAAAAGATGCAGAAGTAAAGATGCAGAATGGATGCAACTCCACAAAGCCCAGGACCCATCTGGTTCACTGCTGAATTTTTTTTTCTGGCTCAGGCTGCCTTAATGGTGGGGGTAGGGTCAAACTGACATTCCTTGTGTCTGACTGGGATTGTTCACACAGGCACTATAACCACTGAGTTAACTCAAAAGCGCCGCATCACTGCTGAATTCTACAAAGCCTTCAAGGACATTATATCACCAATGTGCTTCAAGTTCTTCAATGAAATTAAAAAGGACAATGTGCTCTCAAATTCATTCATGTGAGCCACTATCATTCTAATCCCAAACCAGATAAACAAAAAGAGAACTACAAGCCAATCTCCTTAATGAACATAAATGCAAGAATCCACAATGTTAGCATGTAGCATACTGTACTCATGACTAAGTAGATTTCATCCTGGAGGTGCAAGGCTGCTTCAAAGTGTGCGAGGCAGCAATAGAATACATCACATAAAGAGGAGCAAGGTGAAAGACCACGAGAACAACACAATAGGTGCAGAAATTGTCTCTAACAGAATGCAACACCCCTCATAACAAAGCCCTGAAAAAAACGGTCTGAAGGACCACAACTGAATATGGCAGAGCTCATTTATGAGCAGCCAACAGTCAGTATCATGTAGAGGGAAAAAACACACAAACATCCTCCTAAATTTAGAAACAGGAGCAGGATTCCACTATCACCTCTGCTATACAACAGAGTATTTGAAACATTAGCCAGAGCAATTTGGCAAGAGAAAGAAATAGAAGCAAAACATACAGGAAAGGAAGAACTCACATGGTCATCATTTGCAGGTGACGTGATGTTCTACATAGGACACAGGAACACCACCAAAACACACTTAGACTTAATCACAAATTCCTGCAAAGAAGCAGGACCAGCACACAAAATCTTTAGCATTTATGTATGCCAACAATGGTGGGAATGAAAACGTAGTGAAAACATACCATTTATAGTAATGCCAAGAAAAAGGAACTACCTAGAAGTTAACCTAATTGAGGAAGCAAAAGATCTTTAAAAGAAAACTACAGTACTCTGAAAAAGTACTTTTTGATGAAGAGAACACCACAAAATGGAAAGATGTACTCTGTTCCTGAATAGGAAAACCATACTGTTGAAACTGTTCTACAAATTCAATACAGTCACAGTCAGAATACCAATAACATACTTTGTATATCCATAGGAAACAATCCTAGAATTCTTAGGGAGCCCAGGAAAGACCCAGAATAACGAAGTTAATTTGGGGCAAAAAGAACAAAATAGCATAACAATACCTGACTTCCAAGTATGGTACAAAGAAATAGCGGTAAAAAATGACAGAAACTGACAAAGTGAATCTGTGGAACAGAACTGAGGATAAAGAAACCTTTCCGGATAAAGTTGGATATTTGATCTTTGACAGAGGGGCAAAAGGCTTGTGCCATAGGAAAGATAGCATGCTCAGCAATTGTTTCTGGAAAGCCGGGTGTCTGTCTTCAGAAGATTGAAATGACAGTCTCGTCTCTCACAATACTAAATGCTGAACTAAATCAAAATGCTAAAGGAGTTTTCTCAGTGCTAAGGTGAAATCAAAATGGATCAAAGATTGGAACATTGAAATGGAAATGGCAAGCCTTCTGGCCAATAAAATAGATAAGACCCTTGAGGACATAAATATAGGAAAAGATTTTCTGAGCAGAACCTCAGTTGGACAAGAAATACAGCAAGAATCAGTGGCATTATGTCAGATTAACTGGCTTCAGAACACTAAAAGAATGGATTAGTAAAGTGATAACTGATAGAATGAGTAGGTTTTGCCAGCTACTCAGATTACTAATATCTAGAAGATAGAAAGAACTCAAACTTGGCCAGCCAGATAGCTCCATGGACTAACGCACCCACTTAGGCAAAGTGCAGCCAGGTGTCAATTCCTGGTGTGCCGTGCTGTCCCCACCTGGGCTTGCTGAGACTATGGTTGAGACTAGCCATGAGAGCGTATACCTGTAATCCCAGCAATTGGGAGGCTAAACACAGGAGAATCACTATGAGTCCGATCTATGTAGTGAGACCCTGTAGAGTCTGTTCTAAAATACATTTAAAAAATTTTTAAAAACCCTCAAAATTCCAGTTACCTGATATTAAAGACCCAACTGATAGAGGGGTAAGAGAAATTTACAGAGGAAGAAATACAGAAGGTCAACAAATATACGAGAAACAAAAAGTAAAACAATGCTAAGATACCATCTTAAAGAATTGCAACCATTAAGAAAATAAATACAGGGCTGTGATTGAAAGAAAAATAACCCTCCTACATTTTTGGAGGGCATGTAAACTAGTATAGTCATTATAGAAATGTTATAGAGATTTCACAAATTATTGAATGTACAAATTCCATAAGACCTAGCTATTTCTCTGCTAGGTAACTTCACCAAAAAGCTTAAGTCATCATAGTAAAGTGATACATGCATACTAATTTTTATAGAAGCCAAATCCTGGAAGCCATCTGTCTACCCATTAACAGACTCAATAATGAGAATGGGCTATCTATACATAATGGAAATGATGGAATACGACCTACTATAAAGAGTGATAAGTTTGAGACTTTTGTAGGAAAATGGATTCACCCAGAAAATACAGTCCTGAGTGAAATAAACCAGATATAGAAGCGTAAATACCATATGGTACCCTCACTTAAGCGAAGAGAAGGACATAGGATGGGCAGAAAGGGGTGAGGCTGAGCTTCTTGCAGGAGGGAAGGGGTCCAAGCGAACAAGGACAAGGGGTGAGGAGGAGGGGAATTGAGGCGCATACAGATGTGCTGGGTACGGAACTTAAGAGCTCCAGTTAATGTAAACACTGCATACTGCAATGTGAGCTAAGACAAATGGCATCAAGAGCAATGAAGAAGGACAGAACTAGAGGGGGGAGAGGAGTCACAGGTGAGGGGGATTAAAATAAAACAGCTACGGCATGGATATGGTTATGGTTTGTGTCTCGTTGTCCCCCCAAAACCTCATGCAGTTGTGGGCACTTCTAAAGTTGGAGATGAACTTCTGATCCACTGGGCTATGGGTATGAATGCTGCTGAATTGCGGGTGTGAGTGCTGCTGGGATTGTGGGTGTGGCGTGAGGCAGAGCGCCTAAGGCAGAGAGCCTGAGTGTGACTTAAGAGTCAGAAAAGCAGATTCTCTCTCTGTTGCCTCTGTTGCAATTGTTGTTGTTCCACCACCATGAACTGCTGCCCTCTGCCATGTGCCCCTGCCTTGGAGCCAGTAGAGTATGGACTGAAACTTCCAGTAACTGTGAGCTACATAGATCTTTTCTTCCTTCAGTTTGGGTGTTGGGTATTTGTCCCAGCAACGAGAGAAGATAACTGAAACAGACAACCATTCTCAGAGATCGAAAGCTGCATGAATTGCAGACATATACTAATAAGCAAATTTATATCAAAAAATGAAATCCAAGAACATAGCTAAGTGATGGCACAGCACCTCCCTGGCAAGCACAGGGTCCTCAGTTTGATTCCTGAAAGAAGGAATCAAACTTTTTCTCAGCCAGAGGAAAAGTGTTTCGTTGACTGTGCTTATCAAAGAAGAAAACAAGATGATGTATTGCAAGTATAAAATGAAGTGAAATTACAAAGCCTCTGAAGAGTCAGCCATGATGCTGTCGCCTGTGTAATTTACTTTCCATATCCTGCTCATCACACCATTACTGATGTAAGAAAATCAACACTGTAAAGAATATTTTGTAGCCAAGGTACTAGCTCCTTAAAATTGCGAAAGCTTTGATAAGCTCTGAAGTATATATAAATTCATAGATTTAATATCATAAACAAGCAATGATCTTGGGCTGGCCAGATAGCTCAGCAGATTAAGGTGCCTGCTTAGGCAGTTACAGGGACCTGGTTCAAACCCCAGCATGTCATACCAGCTCTGCCCCGGGATGTAATGAGATAGGGACTGAGACTGGGCATGGTAGCGCCTGCCGGTAATCCCAGCGCTTGGGAGGCTGAAAACAGGAGAACTGTTGTGAGTCTGATCTGTGTGGTGAGACCCTGCAGACTCTGTGCTAAATACAAAAAAAAAAAAAAAAGATCTTTGAGAAATCAGTCTGCCATAGTTGTTCATAACATGGATTGCCCACATACAGAAGTTTACTGAAAAATGCATAATATTACCACAACTTGTGTTTTATTACATTACATATAGTTGGGAAGCTATTGTATGACTTTAGCTATTCCTAAATGTCTTGAAACTATTTTTCATCACAAAAGAATAATACATTCTTTTATATAAAAGCTAATTTTTAAAATATTTCTTAAATATTCATTGAACCACTAAATAAAAGGTGCTAGGATTTTGTGCAAAATCAGCATAACTTTCTCAGCCTTAAAAGAAAATTTAAGTGAAATAAATGGAAAATCTGTAGCTGTTAGTGCTTAATTTTAGTATGCACGGTATTATTGCCTAGAGGACTCAGAGTGCCTTCCCTATGGATGTCAAGCAGCGTAGGTACTGTTTGGAAGCAGTATTTCCAGTGCGTTTCTCAAGGATGCTCACTACTTTGGACTCTGATGTCTTTAATTTGGGGTCCTTCCGAAGACATAGCTCACACCAACCGTTTCTGTCAGAGTAAAATTCTGGTGCTGACGCTGGTGGCACCAGGAGGCATACAGATGGCTGGCAGTCGCTTCCCAGTGTTCTCATTGAGTGACTAATGCCTGGGGCCCAAGCATGCTGTAGATCTTAAACCCTTTCTAAATACTGAATGTTAAGAAACCCTCAAAGTTGTAACTGAGTCCCATACTTTTGTTTCTTAACATAAAGTATGAAATCATATGTCATGCAGCAGTGTAAGGTCGCACAGACTTGCTTAGTACGCAGTTAGCTCCATATACGGAAAGGAGAAATGGTGATTTTCTGTTAGTGGCTAACTACTGGGGCTTATAGGGGTATGTAGCTGTGCTGGTATTTATGAAATTGCAAAGTATGATGGAAAATGCCGTTTTGCTGATATAAATTGTACATGAACTCAGCAAGCATCCAGTAAAGGCAATAAGCCAGTCAAGTTTTGGCCTCTCTGGTCTGCTATTAGCCTTGAATTTTCTAGTCCCTCTGGGTAATGAATTACACCTGCTAACGAGGAAGAATGAGACTGGCTGCCTGTGCTTCTGAACCGTCCTAACTCTGACACTAAATAATGTTCCAATTTTGTGCAATATAATCCAGTCTCCTTTGAAGATAATTAAAATTTTAAAAAATGATGCAGTTAATAATGTAGAAGCTCCATGTGGGCTTATAAAGTGCATCTATTTTGATATCCTTATTGTCTGCTCCTCTAAGACCAGAACATGCACTCTCAGGCAGATGTACGAGCCTGCCTCTGATTCCCCTCCAGTGGTTAGGAAGTGGGCTCTTTAATTCAAACTTTCCTCTAGTACAGATTGATATTCAGAAGTCTCCCACTGTTTGTTAGGCTGTGATTAATATTTACGAGGCTCTCAACCTTCATGCCTGGTTTGTGTAATAAAATTCTGCCATCCTAGGCCTAATATAGTTTCTGTACTATTTGTCAGAATATGTATAAGCAATTGCAAAACAAGGCAGCTAAAATTTACCCTCAAAATCTCTTCTTTTACCAGGTAATTATCGTCACTAGGAAAGTGTTCTCAGGTAACGGCACAGCATTGTGTGGCTTTTCAGATTTGCTGTCAGGAGTTACAGGAATGTTTTTCTTCCTTGATTTTTTCTGAATCATTACAGTTTACTAGAAAGGTTCAACTTCAATTGCAACTTTTATGTATTAAAGTGTAGTTATTCATATGCAGAGTCATTTTGGGTGACGCGACACCTTTCAGCATAGCCGGGGTTCTCACGCACTTTTCTTCTGTAAAAGCCACCTTCCACACAGTCCCTGACCCCACAGCTTTCCATCCCCTATCAGTGGTGTGCCAGTGATTGAAACCAAATCGGTGTAAATAACTTTCCAGGACGCACAATGCTTATCCAGCCCTAAGAATTAGTGCTTTGGAGATTTTATATATAAAACCGTCCTGAAACATGATAATGTGGTTCATACTTTATAAAAAGAGCAGACTGTATTAGTGATACTTTATTTTTGTAATGAGATTATAGTCTCCCATTGGAAAGGCGGACCAGATAAACTAAAATTCAAACTTCCTTGCATAACTGTTATGTAAAACCTACATACATAATATGTCATTCCAATAACTTCTTCCATTTAGCTACAAACGACATAATATTTATGAGTAAAAGCCATAAAATTTTCATGAGCCAGGATCAGGGAGATAGCTCAGTAGAGTAAGTGGTTGTGGCAAGTGCAGGGTCCTGAGTTCAATCTTCAGTACCGTTAAAAAAAAAGAGAAAAAAGAAAAAAGAAGATTCTTGTGAGCCATCATTCACCAGTTCTATTAATCCTTTAGTTGTTTTCATCCCAGGGTGATGCTTGTTAAAAACAAACAAACAAACAAAGAACTGAACTCTGTTCATACCCATGTACCAGCAGACTTAGCTTTTATCTGAACTTCCCATAAACAGATCAGTAAAGCACACACCTTTGTAAATAGAGGGTGCATACACACCTAGAGAAGGAAAGCACAGAAAACTAGGGTTACTAATTTGATAAAGATTACAACTGTATTGAGGACAATCCCCGAGTCATCTAAATGTCCAGAAGTGTTTGTGAAATTACAGCACTTTGAAGTTCTCTATTTTTAAGACGTATGTTGTAAAGACTAAAACATGATGTCATCTGATCTAAGCATAATATATAAATTTTACATTAAAGCTACAGATATATTCTTTTATTTCTAGATTTTTTTCATTAAAAGAGAAATAGAATATTCCCCATTTTCTT
The DNA here is from genome assembly GCA_004027025.1 of Myocastor coypus. NCBI lineage: Eukaryota > Metazoa > Chordata > Mammalia > Rodentia > Myocastoridae > Myocastor > Myocastor coypus. Next base: position 1,219 of record PVJA010033136.1, on the reverse strand, counting down.
TCCTCTGCAGGGCTCAAGAAGAGGGTTTGGGACCCGGGCCAGATGCAGGACATGCAGCTGCAGCTGCGAGCCGGACAGGTGCAGAGCACCCAGGAAAGCCAGCGTGGTGGGGCGGGCAGCCTGGCCGCAAGCTAGGGCGGTGGGCGAGGACGGGGATCCAGGGCCAATGCACGGCCACAGCTGGAGCAGTGCGCGGGCTGGGAGGTGCGCGTGGTGACAGCTGTGGACCTTGGTTCACAGGACCAACTGCGCATGGTGACAGCTGTGGACCTTGGTTCACAGGACCAACCACCTCCTCTCCCCTGGTGACACTCTCTCCTTGCAGGTGAGACCCGGGAGTAGAGCCTCCATGTGAGCCGGCCTCCATTTGGCCAGGAGCAGTGCGCGCTGCGGGCTGGCCACAGGACCCCCCGGACAGAGGCGCCCTGCTCGCAGCTCCTCTCTGCGCTGGGGTGCTTTGAATGCGGCCACGCAAGCTGTCGCGAGTGGGGAACGTGTGGCACATGGGCTCCCACAGACTCCCATGGATGATCTCGGCCATAAACTTACTTGGAAATCAGTGGAGAGATTCCTCAGGACTCGAGGACTGGGGGGCCCGTCTGACTCCTAGCCTCCTTCCGGTTATCTTCCCAAAAGAATTCCTAATACTGCGCCACAGTGATATACGTGCACGGATGTGTACAGCAACACAATTTATGATAGCTAGAGCTAGAAAGCAACCTAAATGCCCATAAACTGAACAAGGGGTGAAAAAGATGCGGTCTTTTTGTACAATGAGGTGTTATTCAGCCATAAAGAATGATGAACTGAAGACTTTTGTAGGTAAGTGAGTACCATGCGTGAAATACACCAGACTCACGTGTGCAAACATATTTCTCCCTAGCGTGAGAAGCTGAAAGAGTAAATAAGATCAAAATATGCAACAGATACCACAAAATGTGAGGAAATTGATTAAAAGGAAAGAGAAACTGGGATGGAAATAGGAGAAAAGGAAAGGAAAAGCCATATGGATATCGTAGTCAACATAATTGTACTACTAATTTATCTTAGTTCATTGAAATGTTTGTGCTAATATTGTTTGGACAATTAAATGCCTATATCTTGTACTCTGGGTAGCTAATTTAAATATAACAAGACACTTAACTTCTATTACCTTGTTTTGAATTTTTTTAAATATAGGGTACAAGGAAAAATTAAAGATTAAAATTATAATATTAGA
>PVJA010033135.1:0-23566 GCA_004027025.1 Myocastor coypus | reverse complement strand
CTGTTAACTTACATTCTTAACCCTCCAGCAGAAAAGCTTTGTGATACTATTACTCTATAACATAGGTACTTGAGCTTATCATCACTGGCTTTCTGAGTATCAAATATCTTTGACTTAGCTTGGAAATGATATTTTCTGACCATCATTGATATTCTAATAACTTTCCATACAATGTGATATAAGCAGTTACACAATTTTGTGACACAGATATTTGGAAATTCAAGGAAATACAAAATTGTAGCCTGTCAAGACTATGGTATTTGGCCCAGTCTCTTATTTTCAAGTACTACTCTTGAGAGAGAGAATGACAGTAACTGAGTTTACACCAGGAGCAGTACACATCAAAAAGACAAGAGTGACATGTATTCCAAAGATAATTTTAGCATTACATTGTGCTATAATCAATATGATGAAACTTTTAAAGGTCCTTGAGACCAATATCTGATTAATCCTGTGTACATAAGTGTATGGTTTTGCTATTGATATGTTTTCTCCTTTATCTGCTTCCAGTCACTTCGTTGTTTAATCCATAACACATTCAGCTGTGTTATGTCCTTAAGTTCTTGTTTTCTTCTTTAATGTTCTTATATTAGGGAGACTATATGATATTTACACATATAGGTCTGGTTGATTTCACTAATGAGTATATGTTCAATATACATCCATTTATATATGAAGTCTTCAAACTTATCATTCTTTATGGATGAGTAGTATTCCATTGTATAAAAATACCACTTTTTTTTTAACCATTCTTCAAATGATGGGCATTTTGGTTATTTCCAAGATTTGGCTATTACAAATTGGGCTGCTACAAACATAGGTGCACAGATATCGCTATGGTATGATGTTTTCAGTTCTTCTGGGAGAATTCCCAGTAGGGGGATAGCTGGATTGAACGGAACTTCCAATTCTAGTTTTGTAAGGATCCTCCACACTGCTTTCCATAATGGTTGCACCAATCTGCATTCCCACCAGCAATGAAGAAGGGCTCCTTTTTCCCCACAGCCTCTCCAGCATTTGTTGCTGGTTGATTTCTTTATGATAGCCAGTCTTACTAGGGTGAGATGGTATCTAAGTGTTGTTTTGATTTGCATTTCACGAATAGCTAGTGATGTGGAGCATTTCTTCATGTATTTGTAGGCTTGCTGTATTTCTTTCTCTGAGAAGTGAGTGTTCATCTCAGATGCCCATTTCTGGATTGGGTCTTTGAATTTTGGAGCCCTACAATTATTAATACATTGCATATTGTTGTCTTCATAGTAGTTATTCAGAGAACAAGATACAGATATGATATCTTATCTGAACAATATTAGTACAAACCTTTCTTCTCATTGAACTAAGAGAAAGTAGCTACATATCTATCCTAACTATCTTGTATATACATATCTATATTTTTTTCACTACAGGATGGTCCTTTATTTATAACCCTCTCTTTTGTTTTATTTTGTCAGAGACAGGTGTTCCACGGCAGTTAGAGAGAGCTGTATTTGGGTCTTTAAACTACCTCTTCATATTTGAGGCCAGTCTAAAGATTGTAGGTACTTCAATTTAGCAAAGTGATCCTATATAGACCAATAGTCCATAATTGTAGTGGGTTATCAGCAGAACTGTGAATTGTCTGAAGCTGTTGACTAGAGCCTTTTATAGCTCAGTATATTAATATGGTATTATATTTTATACCTTGTGGTTACACATTTCTGCTGGATGGCTAAGTTAAAGCAAGAGCTATATAATTAAAAATGTAGCTTTTGTATTGTATTTTGTATTGACAAGGTCATTCAAATCCCAAGAAGTCAGGATTTTCTCTGAAACCATGTACAGCACGTTATAGACCTTCTGTTGGATCTAAATTATGCACTGATTACGCCTATGGAAGAATATTAAAGTAAAATGCAAGTAAATCCTCATTTTTCAGATTAGCAAAGAATATATTCTATTACACAATAACTCATCACAGCAGCATAGTTTTGTAATTGCACATAGTTTTGTAACTTTTTTCCTTTGGTAACTTCTCCAGAAACTTGCTCTAGTTCATCATTTCCTCTTACTATAGGGCATTTCAACACCTGAAAGGATTTTATTTTTGGTTTTGTTTTATCCCAGCATATGTTTAAATGTTAAGTTGAGGAAGAAATGTTTTATTCTGTTTGCCACATGATCATCACCTGAAACACTGCTTATCTGTTTTTTGCTTCTGTAATAAATACCTAGAACACAAAGCACCATGTGTCAGTAATGCGCTACATACAGTAGGACTGATGACAGGCACTATCTGTCCATTGAAGTTAACTTTAACCAGGAAAGAAAGACAAAGTCAAGGAAGTCTATATGAAGCAATCTAATAAACCAATCATCTCTTTGGGCTTTGCTATGAAGAAAATAAACAAGAGATGAAATAGAAAATAACCTTTTGCAAATGGGAAGGAGACCAAGAGATGAGGGAGAGGGACTGGAGGATAAAGGGATAAAGAAAAAGAATTAAGATATGCTAATGTACATGCACCAAGTCCCCAAAATGAATACAATCATTACATACTACAAGTATACAGTAATACCAATTAAAATTTAAAAAAAACAAATAGAACATTAAAAAGTTGACATGACAGCAAACATGGTTATCAAGGAAGACTTCTAAAGAGGTGCCAAGTTATAAGTACAACTTACAAAGCAAATTCTGTAACACAATGAACAGTCACACGGACAGCTAGAGAAATAAGATCTTGCACAGAGAAATAACAACTATAAATGCCCTGGGCTTTAGAAAGGTTTGCAGACATACATAAATAAAGGAACACTGTAGTGACTAAAACTTAGGGTCAAGGGGCAGGATGAAACAGGACAGATTTGAAGGGTCAAACTAGGATTGGGTATGCAGGACCTGTTGACCATGGCATCCAGAGTGAATTGCATTCCCAGAGCACTGAGAAGACACTAAAGAGCATTAAAGGGTAGAGAACTGATGTGACTTACATCAATCACATGAAGGGCTCCTTTGGGCTGGTACAGGGGCCTGAAGTGGAGAGAGAAGGATGGAAGGACAAGTTATGTAGTTCTACTGACTGGATTTAATTGTATACCTGTGACCAGGCCAGGTATTTTTATAGGAATGGAGGTGGTGGGTACACTGGATATAAAACTTGGGATCTTGTTAGGCATTTTAGATGTGAGGGCAATAAAAGAAAGAAAGCATTCATAGGTATTCACTGAGTTTCTACCCTGAAAAACAAAGCAGACAGTGGTGTTATTTCCTGAGAACATTTCCTAGGCCCTAGGAGATGAAGAAGGTAGAGAAGTGAAAGGCTCTATTTTGGCCCCTGATATCTGGGAATAGATTCAAGTAGGTTGTAAAATGTACAGATCTCATGAAAAGGTCTGGATTACTGAAATAAATGAGGATGGGAAGCATCCGTATGCAAGCAGTTTTACAAGATCAAAGGAAAAATTAGAGAAAGCACAGAAAAAAAGGATAAAACCATGCTCAAGGACAAGTAGTACAGGAGATGAAGATGAAGGGCAGCTAGAAGGCCACACCATAAGAGGAAATGCAGTGCGGCTATCTATGAAGCAGCAGGAACGTGGTGCCATCTCGGTAGTCACGGGTGCCAGATGTCAACTACAAACTGCAAATGCTATTTACTAGATTTAGAGATGTGTTAATATACACAATATCCTGTCTAAACAATGGAAACATTCTAAACATCGCATTTAATGGCATCTTTAGTATGAAATATTAAATCTGGTTGGAGAGATATGCTGTTACATTCCATGTAGCTTCTATAATGTGCATGATCTCATTTGAGTTCACTTCTAAGGGAGTTCAAGTAACCGGGAGGAGCAGATATGGAAGCTTATCTATTGCCATTTGTCATTCTGATATTCTTCAGGAAGACCTGAGGGCAAAAGTCTGACAGTTTAATCAGCTTCAATTCCAGGGCCATGGATAACAGTCTTTAACAAAGGTCTCAAGTAACTTGTAGGTATAACACAGAATGTGCCCTCAGAACATATCTCATGGCAAGCTTCAGTTTTTCAGGATAACTATTTTACATTTGTTCATATAACTAAAACTGTCAAAGATAAACTGGCAGAGGGAGAGTTCAGTGGGAAGGGTAGGAGCTAGCCGCTGGAGCCCACAGCATGATGAGGGCTCTGCTGGCAAGGAGGGGGCTCGGCGTAGAAGCCCTCCCTGCCCCCTGTGCAGACCACCCCTCGCAGTGAATCCACAAGCTCCTGGGGTGGACACTGTCTTTCACACCATGGGTTTCCTTTCCAGAAGGATGCAGGACACCACTCAGCACAAAGCCAAGGCTTAAAAGATATACACTGAATACTGGGATTTTTACCATGTGTTTAAGAAATGTAGACTCAGTATAATAAGACAATTTGGAAAAAGGAAAACCAATGAGGTAGAAAGAAGCAGTTGTAATTAATTTTAAATTGTGTTAAAAATTAAAATCACATAGCATTGCCACATAAAATAACTGAGGGGCCCATGGAACAGAATAGAAAGTTCCAAACACACCTGATATCCTAGGGATTTTTATAACAGAGGCAGATTCAATAGTGTTGGAAGGATTCAGTTTATTGAAAAATGATTTGGAAACAACAATATAATCATCTTATGAAAAGCAAAGTTGAACTTAGGTTTCATACCTAAAATAAAACTCCAAACAAATTTCTAAGTATATGAGAGATTGAGATACAAACATTTAGCTATTAGCATTCTGTAACCTCAGAGAAAGAAAGGTATTTTGATTTTAATATAAGCCTCAAATCCTTCAAAGAGTAACGTGCTTGACTCCATCAAACTTTTATCTTTTTGCTCTGACAAAAATCATGATCAACAGAATAAGTAGACAAACACCGAACAATAAGGAATGTGTTCACAGTAACTACCACATGATCCATTTCGCTAATATTGAAAGTTTCTACATATTCCTAAGAAACAGCACAATAAAGAAGGAATGAACAATACAATGCCATTTCATTGAAAAGGAAATTAAAATCACTCTGAAACATTTTTTTTTCTTTTAAAAAAAGATGTGTAACATCATTCACAAGAGATGAGATACCTTTTTTACTTGGACAAAAGACTAAAAGTGCTACAGCAGGCCAGACAGACAGCTCAGTGGATTAAAGTGGCTGCTTAGGCAGACAAAGGAGGCAGCGTTTGATCCCTGGTGTGCCCTGCCAGCCCCCCCCCCCCACCTCGGGGGCACCCTAATATAGTGCTTGAGACTGGGCGTGGTGGCTCACCCTTGTAATCCTAGTGCTGGTAAAGCTGAAAACAGGACAGTGTCCACCCCAGAACTACAAGTTCTATCTATGTGGTAAGACCCTTAGACCCTGAACTAAATACTAAATAAATAATAAAAGTGGTTACATCACTGCAGATGCAAGGAAGCAGCACTCATATGCACTGCAGGTCACACAATAACCTGGTCCAACTCTTGAGGGCAATGCATTAGGCAGGTCATCATGCAATTCCATTTCCTTAGAATAAAATTTCATATATCCATATATGTGTATATATTGTGACACATAGCAAACATATACAGTTATTTTTACAATATGGCTTTTCCGCTAAAGACTAGAAATAATCTGAAAATCAAATAAAGAAATAGATTAAGAAAATTATTGATCTGCCTAAAAATGTGAGAAAGCTTGTTTTATAACATTAAAGAGGGTAGGCAAGAAAGCTTTTTTGTTTTGTTTTGTTTTGGTTTTTGGTACTGCATATGGAACTCAGGAGTTTGCACTTTCCAGGCAGGTGATTAAGCCATTGAACTATTTTTCCAGCCCAAGTTTTTTTTTTTTTTTTTTTCTTTTTTCTTCTGTCTTGTTTATTTTTTTTTAAAGTACACACTGTTATGTGTACATTTTAAAGGGAGAAAATTTACATTTTATCTGCATGAAGAAGACTCTAGATCCTAATAGTAAGAGCAACTTAAAAGTGGTGAGCTGAAGGATGGAGAGCTAGGAATGGAAATGAAACTTAATCAAGTCACTTTTAATACTTTCCATCTTGGAATGATGTGAATAAAATCAGTAATACAAGATGGATGCCAGTAATCCCAGTACTCAAGAGGCTGAGGCAGGACTACCATGAGTTCAACGCCAGCCTGGACTCTCTATAACAGGACCTTGTCTCAAAAAAAAAAAAAAAAAAAAGAATGTGGTTGTGTCTGATAATCACAAGGACCTGGATATTTGATCCCCAATTCCACATGCTGTGCTGGCCTTGGGCCCCAAAACCAGCATGCATAGTGAGACCGTTTACCAAATAAATAAATAAATAAATAAATACATACATACATACATACTTTCTAACAAATAGTCCATGTAAGCAAACTATACAGCTAGAAAGTGGTAACTGATGTTATGAACTGCAGCCCTAAAGCAAATACAGGAATCCAATTTATAGTTAAAATATTTTGCTTGCCAAGGCAAAACCTTGAACCTTTATGTTACATAACTGTTTTCAACAGCATGAACAAAAATAAAGTTTTAGTTAACCTTTAAACCAAATATTACACAAAATAAGCTTTTTTATCTACTTGTTGAATATTTCTATCCATAACATTCTGTTTATACAAAGGTTAGAAAGCCTCTCAGTGTTTGATACAAATAAAAAATAAAGTCATTTATAATTTTATTTATATTTTATTGAAATATCTAGTGAGGATTGATATTGCAGAAATACAAATATAGAGGAGGGGTCAAAGAGCGGACACCAGAGATCACTATCCGTAGCACCACACTGGCTACAGGCGATCTTCAGGAAACTCACACTCTGAATTTCTCAGTTTAGCTTAGCATATTAGGTACAATGACCAGGACCAAAAATATGCCATAATGCATCCATCAAAAAATGGACTTTTTTCCTTAAATACTAGGTTTTGGGTATAATACAGTGAAAAACTCATGACAGAGCCAAGATAACTAATGAAGTCATTTTTCTTAGTTTTTAAATTTTTCTTTCTTAGTACATATGTGTAGTATACTTGCACTCCTAAAGGGCAGTTGGTGCATGTACACATCTTAGTTCCTTCTTTATCCCTTTTCCCTTCCCTCTTTCCCTTTCTCCCTCCCTCTGCCCATTTCTTGATCCCCTTTCTTGTTATTTTCTTTGTAAACATTAACAGTATATAACGTTTATATTCCTTGTCATGAGTTGGTACATGTATATAACATGTCTCGGTTCTTTTTTATTTTTTTTCCCTACTTCCCCAAGACTCAACCAACAAGGAAGTTAGAACGCAAGACTAATCACAATCTAAGGCAAAGGAAAATCAGACTCAAAGCGAAGACTTTTCTATGGTATTGCTGTTTTGTTTTGTTTTGTTTTCCCAAGATCCTCAGCCCAGAGGCACAGAAGAAAGCAAATAGACACTCAAGCTATCTTTAGAATTCACCTGTTCTAAGCAAAACTCAGAAGAAAGCATCAAATGTGATGTTTGTCATATCTCACCATCCACCCTGTGGGCTTTCCTTTCTTTTTTCATTTTATACTACTCTGAAATTTTTCTGAATCCAAGAAGAAAAATTTGAAAACTACTTTAGTAAACTATTAATTGCTAACGTAGCAACTCCTCTCTGGGAGAAACATATAGAGGCATAAAATTTGTTTTAATGTAGTAAACTAAGGCTCAGATTCTAAATATGCCATAAACTCATTTACATGACATTGGGAAGCCATTTAACTGTAGTGATCTGCTTCCACCACCTATTAAATATGGATAATTTTATTTACCATAGCTGAAAGTAGTTGTAATAATTAGCACACATCTTCTGTTGTAGTCAGTACCACTACATGCCTAAGATCATCTTCACCTTCTCTCTTGCTCATCTCCACCACAGAAATATCTAGCTTCCCAGGCTCCTTTGCAGCTGTATATGTTCCTGTGATACAAATCTGACCTGACTTCATAAGCAAAAGATTTCTACAAGGTTTAGTATGATGTCTTTGTTTTGGGGGGATAAAAATGACAGAATGGCTGATACATCTCTCTTCTTTGCCTTCCTCCAGCCATAAACATAAGTAACACCTGAATCTGTGGCAGCCATCTTGGGATCTTGAGGAAAAGGTCAAATAAATTATAATGATGCTCATCCTGACATCATAAGCCACCAAGCCAGTTTTCTTAAGCCACTGTCAGTTGGATTTCATGTCACTTAAGCAGCTGAAAAATATATATTTAATTCAGCATGTATGAATATGTTCAGTAAAAGATAAAAAAAAATACATAACTAAAACATTATGACCAACAATTTAAAAGGCATGCATCTCAAATATTGGAACTTAAAGTATAGTAATCATGAGTGGTGTAGTTATTTCTGGGTGGTGCGTTTTGTTCATGCCTTTCAAATATCAAGCAGCTGCTCTGAATATCTGCTAGTGTGACTCACAGGAAACACACATTTTAGAGCCAGAGAAGCTTGGATTTAATATGTGGCTTGACCATATTCTAGTTGAGTAGCTTGGACAATAGATATCATCTCTCTAAGTTTCAATATGCTTATCAAAATATGTATGCACAAAAATAGACCAATCTTACATAATTATTATGAAGCAATCCCCACTCTGTTGACCCTAGTAAAAGTAAACTTGTGAATAAGTAATAGTATTCCCAGGACCCTAAAGTGGGAGGTGTATGTGAATTAAATGATATAAAAATGAAATAAAAAGAACAATGAAAGAGAGGGAAGGAAAATTGATAAGGTGAAGTAAATTCAATACCCAACAGAGATCTAGAAATTTCATTTGCACCTATTTTTGAAAAGAAATTCTAAGAACAATTGAGTTTTTTAAAATTTCCCCCTCTGACATGAACTTTATCTGAGGGCCAAACCCCTAGAATTATCTGTTCGGACCCAGAAATGGGCAAAGTCATCAGAAATTCATATTATGCTGGTCTTAGGAAGTTGTTAAAGTCTCCACATGATTCTTCCACGTAGCTTCTCACAACCTGACCATACTTTCTATACACCCCCCCTTAGGCATGATACAGATGCTAGTGCATAAGTGGGCAAGTATTCCCAGTGTTGTGGAATTTGTCCAAGTTGTTTCCACAAACTACTTTGGAACATTATTTTTTCTTTCAAAAAGAATAAAAAATTTAAAAAATAAGCTATACTAAATGACATCAATGACAGGAAATTTGCAATGGTTGTTATATTGCATATTATTATTAGTTATTAAGATGACCAGGTAAAGGCACACAAAATTGATCAAAAAGTTAGGTATTAACTGCTCCTTTCAATAAAACAATAGAAATTAGAAGAACAATTATCATAGCTATCCTGTGTGTGTGTGGCTATGTCTGTCTGTCTGTCTGTCTGTCTGTCTGTCTATCGTCATCATTATTTTAATCATACTTCTTTCTTTCTGAACTTAAGATGGAATAATCACTTTTCCCTTTTGGTCCTTTCAGCAGAATGTCACAGAAAGCACCAGGGCATATGGCATGCAAGTCTGCTCAGAATCTAGAGACAAGCTGATGTAGGTTTGCTTCATGCAATCTCTAAATGATCAGCTGTGATCCCAAAGAAATAGCTTACTTTGATTTTTCAGCTTCACTATTTGTGAAAAAGGCCAAAAAGAACTGTCTCAGGACCAAAGAAGACTGAATGGGACAGTATTCAATAAATGCAAGAGAGTTCATTCAGTACTCTTATGAGAGTTCATTCAGTACTCTGTTGACAGTTGGTCTCCAATAAATGTAATCTTAACTGATCACCTAGGAATGAACAAGGAAGGGCACAGAAACCAACTTCATTTGCTTCATTTGCTTAATTTCTTTTTCATCCCATTTATTGTTATTGTACACAAATGTTTAGGATTTTTTGTTAATCTTGTGTCCTATGATTTTGCTTAAATTGGTTATTAATTCTAGGATTTTTTTGTGAAGTTCATTGAGTCTATGTTGAGTATCATGTCCTCTACAAATAATGATAAATTGAGTTTCTTCTTTCCTATATAGAAAAAAAGTTTTTATCATCGGAGATTAAATTTTGCAATCAACTGAGTAGTATCCTACTTAATTTTGACTTTGGATAGATGGATATCAACACTACAGTAGTTAAAAAGCACAAGTCTTCTACAATCATCTTTTTAAAATTCCTTCTTACTTGTCTATATATTTTGGTAAGCATCTTCAGATCATTTCTAGAAGCAGATTCAACTCCTCTTGGGAGTAAATTATAACTAAGCCTAGTAAACCTCAAAGTCAAAATTAAGTAGGATACTACTCAGTTGATTGCAAAATTTAATCTCCGATGATAAAAACTTTTTTTCTATATAGGAAAGGAGAAACTCAATTTATCATTATTTGTAGAGGACATGATACTCAACATAGACTCAATGAACTTCACAAAAAAATCCTAGAATTAATAACCAATTTAAGCAAAATCATAGGACACAAGATTAACAAAAAATCCTAAACATTTGTGTACAATAACAATAAATGGGATGAAAAAGAAATTAAGCAAATTATAGCATTCACAGTTGCACCAACAAGAAATGAAATATCTAGGAATCAACCTAACCAAGGAAGTGAATGACCTCTACAAAGAAAATAACAGTGCTCTGAAGGAGACTGAAGAGGACATTGGGAAATAGGAAGAAGTCCCCAGCTCCTAGACAAACAGAACCAATATTGTCAAAATTGCCATACTCCAAAAACTGCAATACAGATTCAATACAGTCCCAAATCAAAATATCGACAGCACATTTTACAAATCTACAGAAAACAATCCTACAATTCATATGGAACTAGAAGAAACATACAACATCACAATCAACTTTGGGCAATCAGAGCAAAGCAGATGGCAAAGCAATATCTGACTTTAAGCTATACTACAAAGCCACAGTGATAAAATCGACATGGTACTGAAACAAAAACAGACATATGGATCAGTGGAACAGAAATGAAGATACACAAACCTCTCCAGACATATTTAACAATTTAATCTTTCAAAGAGGGTCCCAAAGCATATATTATAGAAAATGTAGCCTACTCAATAAATGGTGTTGGGAAACATGTTTATCTGTATAAGAATGAAACTGGACCCTTATCTCTCACCATATACTAAATTAAAATCAAATGGATCAAAGATCTAAACATTAAAACAGACACATAATCTCTGGCAGACAAAATAAGTACAATATTTCAAGGCATACATGTAGAAAAGGATCTTTTAATTAATTAATTAATTTATTATTATTATTTATTTATTTTTATTTTGTATCAGGAATTGAACACAGGACTCTGCACTTGCCAGGCAGTTTCTACACTGCTGAGGACCCCCCATCCCCAGCTAGCCCCAGAGAAGGATTTTCTGAACATAATACCAATTGTGCAAGAAATGCATCTGGAATCAACAAATGGGTTTCTAACAGATTAATAAGCTGTATACCAAAAGCCTCAATCAGAAGAATGAATGGGAAAAAAATTTAGCCAGCTACTTTTCAAAGGGCTAATATTTAGAATACATGAAGAGTTAGAAGCAGAAAAAAACCTAAGCTAAACTACATGAAGCTAAAACACCCAGTCAAAAAATGGGCTATAGAAATGAATTTCATAGAGGAAAAGCTATAAACAATCAACACATACATGAAGCAAAAGGTTCACTCCACATGTCTGACCATTAAAGAAATGCAAACTAAAAACACCCCTAAGATTCCATCTCACTCTGGAAAAAGTGACAATCATGAGGAAATCAAACAATGACATGTGCTGGCATGGTGTGGTGAAAAATGAGTCTATATTATTGTTGGCAGTGCAAACTAATACAGCCATTGCGGAAATAATATGGGATTGCTAAAAGCACTGAAATTGAAAATCCCATGTTATGCATCCATCTCCCTGTTCAGCATCTTTCCCAAAGAGGTAAAGACATCATACTACATTGATATATGCAAGCCAATGTTTAAAGTGGCATAATTCATAACAGGTACATTCTCGAAGCAGTCTGTATACCCATCAAGAGATGATTGAATAAAGACAATGTAGTATTTACAGATAATAGAATACTACTTGACTATGAAGAATTACACATTTGAGATATCTGTGGGAAAATGGATGCACTTGAAAAATATAATGTTGACTGAGATAAACTGGACACATCAGCTTAAGCACCATAGATTTTTTTTTTTTTTTTTGTGCCACAGAGCTATCTCCCCAGCCCCCAGCTTAAGCACCATAGAGTAGCTCTCATTTGAGTGAGGAAAAGAATAAATGAGGACAGTGGTAGAGGATGGATAGAGCAAGGGGGGATGTAACAGGGAAGTGGTCAGAGAACTGGGCTAAAGAGTGAAGAAAGAAGGGGAAAGCTGTGCCCTGTACGCAAACCTAAGAACCCCAATTACTGCCTGCCACACTGTGAGTTAAGACAAATAATACCAGCAAGTACAAAAAAGGGGACAGGGGAACTTGAGCAAGAGGAAGGGAAGCAAGGGAAGATGAGAATTTAAAAAGTAAATGGCAATGTGTACATCAACCACTACTCTGGATGACTGTAGGCTTCCTGAATTATAAACATGTACTAGTAAAATTTTAAAAATTAAAAACAAAACTTTAAAGATAAAAATGATGAAATGATAAGCAATGTAAGTTTTGTCCCATGGACATTAATAACACAATAGGGAAAGGTTGCAATTTTTCTAAATATCTTTTGTACGTGAGAATAAAAATAAGCCTGCATTTTCATTAGCAGCATTACAGTAGTAACATTGCCACAGACAAAATGTATTAGCACTTTTGTTATTTTAAGTAGTTAAAAGCTAGCTAAAAGCCAGTTCACACTTATTAGCACATTTGCCCTTGTAAGAGTCTAATTAAAGTACAAGCAATTGAAAGTCACTCATGGTCACCACCGTGAGTTAACTAAAAAACCTGAAGCTAAAGTGCAAGTCTTCCAGCCTCCACATCATTTGATGAGGGCATCAGGCTGCCCCAAAAAGGTGATGGCAAACTAAATATTTACAGAACAAATAAATACTTTCCTGCTAATTTCCATTATAATTTCTACAATGTCATAGCTTTCCTCCCTGGTGCTCTTGGGCAACCTCTTGCTCCTCTGCCAGGAGCATATACTGAAATAAACTTGCCAGATACCTTTGGTGCCCTATGGGAACAGAAATAAAACTACATCCTAATTTAGGCTTCTTTCCCATTAGATCTTTATCCCAAAAACATTTTAAAAAACTTCAGTTGGACAGAAGCTCACATTCCACTTAGTATTTGAGATAAAATTCAAAAACTATTTTAAAATGTACTTAGCTTGCTAAGAGTGCCAGAAATTCTTCCACTTCACTATGTACATTAATTCACAGAAATACATAATACAAGAAGTTATATATAATTATTATTTTCTTCTTTACTGAGACTCATAGTATAAGGAATTGCTGAGGGGTATCTGTACCAAAGGCTATGGCTGAGATACAAACCCAAACCCAAACAGTCTGGCTGCAGGAGTTAAGTCTACAAATGGGAAGCCTGGTATTCATCCTGGACTTAGCCAGTGCTAAATTTTTTTTAGAAAATCAGAGACAATGACAATGATAACATCAAAGGAACCCACAGATTCTTCTCAAGTTCAGTTATTAGGGCATTAGCTTTCACCATAGGAAAAACAAACATATATAATGAGGAAGAGCAGAGCTAGCTGAAGGAAGTTATTACATCTAGTAAATCAATTGTCACAGGAAATATTGACAAAAAAGATAAACACACTCAAAAAAGTAGACAAATGACTCTTAAATTCATTTAATGAAGAACTAAACAATGTCGCACAAAAACAATCAACAAATAGCACTGTACCACCACACAATGCAGTCTGATCTTCCAAATATCAATGCTGACAAACACAAGAAGATGTATACTCATGTCTAAAGAAAATTACACTTACATCTAAATTCTAGACACATTTCTATGCAGATTGTTATGATAAAAACTGATGTGGAGTATCCCATAAGTTTCAAAGTACAAGGAAAAGAAAAAAATAGTATATGGCCTAGATATCTATGGATATCTATACAGAAGGAGACTATCTTCCAAACAAACTGAAAAGAAGAAAAACACAAAGAACAGAAACGATTGCTAAAAACTATGCTATAGCAGGATGGAAACATAATTCAGAAAGATGGAGCTAGAAAAACAAGAACATATTCGTATGACTAAATAAAAACTATCTACAGATAATTAAAATTGCCAAATACTCATTATGACCAATTTTGAAGAGACTGAAATTACATATGAATAAAATACTATAAGTCAGAATGAAGTGTTGTCATTCTGGGCAGAAAGACAGTAATTCTGACAAACTTTAAACATTGCTGAATATATAAATTTGCTCAATATTTAAGAATAAGACCTAAGAGAGAGGTTATAAATTATACAACATCTAAACTGTCATCAAGTCAAATATATTTTTAAAAGATCTTTATATCACTCAAAGTAAGAAAGAAGGGGCTGGGGAGATAGCTCTGTGGCACAAGTGCCTGCCTGGCAAATGCAAGGTTGTGAGTTTGAACTCCGGTCCCGCAAAAAAGAAAAAAGAGAAAAGGAAAAATGAAAGTGAAAAAAAATACATGATCAAAATAACATCATGAATAGGTAGAGACATAATAGCTGCCATAAAATGTAAATAAGCTAATCTACATATCCCAAGCAGTACTAAGTGAGAAAAAAAAAAAGCAAGTTGTAAAAGACCAAGGTACAGCAAGCATAGCATCTATCTGAAGTTGAAAAGATAGGAATACTATTGCTTATAAACACAGTATTATTTAGTGAATATTAAAACAAAGTGTAGACTAAAAGGACACACAAAAATTTCTTAAGGGCAGGTGCCTCTAAGAAAGGGCAAAGAGTTTTGGAAGAAATGACTACTGATATTTCAACTTTAGCAACAATGTTCTCTTTTTTTTATCTTTTGAAAAATAAAAGCAAGGATGGGAAGAAAAAGCAAAAAAAAAAAAAAAACCTCTAACCAGCAAAAGCTCTACAGGGTCTGAGAAGGACCATTCCTGAAATGTCAGTGTGGCTCCTGAGTCTCCTCTGCAGGTATGAGCAGTTGGGCCTTTCTTCTTTCCCTTTTCATGTACAACAAAAGGCTCTGTTGGTGGTAAATCCATTGCATAAGCCAAGAAAGAAGAAAGTCACCACAGTGATCCTCCAAGCTCTGCTGCTCCACCTTGGCAACTGGGAACATGCTCAGAAGCACATGAGAAGAGGGCCCAGCATTGAAGCACAAACCCCAAGGATTTTTTATTTTATTTTTTTAGCTTTTCAAATTTTTCTTTTCAGTTGGGCACTTGAAATTAGTTAAATTGTGCATTTACAAAACATATTCAACCCCAAAGACAGGTAAGGTTAAGCAAAAAAGTGAACTGAATTGTAGCTTAGTTTAATTCCAAAAATTTCCTTTTAAAAACATTCTATTTTACTGTTTAATGGCTATATGTGTTGCTATGTTAAAAGCTACTTCCCCAATTTTAAAACAACACAGCAAAACAGACATTAAGTGGCAGATTTGTCACAACCAGAAATGCCTACAATTAAGTCCAAGTTACAAAGACTAACTCTAAATACTCACATGCGAAGGCTATTCCATCAGGGCTGATCGGGATGATATTAAATTAATATTACCAGTTTGCATTATTTAGACTTCATTTTTAAAAAATATTCTTTCTTGTTGCTCCATTAAGGAAATAATTGGAGCGACCACAAAGAAGATCAGCTTTCTCAGGAATGTACCTAAAGCTCCACTTTGCAACCTATGCTACGCCTACTGTCATGGAGAATGGCATTCCTAGGAAGTACTCCAAGACTGCCCACTGCTCTTACACCAAAGTACAAAATCCTAAAAGAGGGAAATAGAAAGTGAGGATGACAAGAATCTACATACTTCCCTAGAAGGATTCGTAGTCAAAAAAGAACCACCAACTTGTTGAACCACCAGTAGGGTAGTAGTAAACAGAATTAGAAGCTATCCAGTGGCAAAATAATTCAAGAGTTAGACAAAATGCATTTACTGACCTTTCAACCAGCTTCTCCTTGAACTCATGCAGGCATTGTTTGTGCCTTATAGTCATGGGTACTCATTAGACACATGAATTGAAAGCAATAAAGCTTGGATTAATCATTCAGATGGCATGAGCTTTTAAATCCCATACTTTTGTTTCAATACATTAAATTCAAAACCAAGGCCACTAACAAAAAACCAAAGTGAGATTCAAGAATATATGATTTTTAAATTGGCAAACAATTTACAAAAACTCAAAAGAAAATTAGAGAAAGAAGCACAGCTAGATATACATAGCTGCAAAGTTTGGAGAGATAAGAACTCATCAAATTTAACTGAACAATTATTTTGAGCCTGTCTTATACATCGGTCCCTAGGGGAAACACAGATATCTGTGAAATAGGTTATGACATTAAAATGTTCATAACATGGGGATGAAATCTGTGTAAATCAATAATAAATTTTTTCCTTTCATTAAACTGTTGTATGATTATAGGATAATCCAGGACCATTCTTAGTACAAAGTGCTAAACAAACCCTTCCTATATGCATCATTGCCATCTATCATATGTTATGTAGTATATTGGGATTAATATTTTTGCAGGATACTACTAGTTATAGGATGGCAATTATGTCAGTCTGTGAGGTCAGGAGAAGTTTTCTGGCTGAGGCAAATGAGTGAGAGCCTTATAAGCATAGCCTATAAAAAGGTACAGAAACCTCAGTATACGGCTTTGGCTCTCCAAATAGGTTACAGTAGCTCCAAATCATGTTAGTGAATGTGCTCATGCTGCCAATGAACCAAAGTGGGAAAGATAAAAACATAAAGAATCTTTAAACCAAGGGGAAGGGATTTGGCTTTTCTTCCATAGCATTCAGCACTACAGGCAATGAAGTTGACCCCCATGACTGTTATCAGTTTTGTGAACTATGCTGAATATACGCTAGTAAATTTTAACTATGCCGTAGTACAATATGAAAACTAAGGTTTTGATGACCAAGGATTAACTGCAATAGTGTGAAAATAAGGGAAACAAGGAAAAGGAAAGCAAAAGAGAGGGGAAAATGAAAGAATAGGTAGAAAGAGGAAGATGAAAGACAATGAAGGAAAAATTCAGTAAGAGCCAGGAAGGAGAAAGACAGCTGGTTTAACAATTTACTCATGCTGGGCATGGTGGTGCATGTCTGTGATCCCAGCACTTGGGAGGCTGAGGCAGGAGGATTGGTGTGAATTTGAGACCAGCCAGGGCTACAAAAGTGAGCTCAAGGCCAGCCTCACAACTGCATAGCGAGACCCTGTCTCATAAAGACAAAAAAAATAAAAAATAAAAAATAAAAACACCAATGTACTCAATCTTCAGATGCACCAATTTTGAAAAAAAAAAAAAAATGGAACAATGCATCTGCTTATGTTTAATGTTACAAGATAGCACAATTCACCACAGCAAATTCATTGCAGATCAGAACAGGTGTGTAGCTATAGAAGAAAACATAGCCGGAACTATTTCTTTCATAACTAGTTTTGAGATTTAGTAAATTCTTTGGTGAAGAGTTTATAATTTATTTACAAAGAGAAGTGAACACAAAACATATATTTAAGACAGTAGGAAAAGGATGGCAAAAATGGGATATGCAAGGTACCACTGACTTCCGCCTTCTACAGTCATGACATTCATAGTGAATCAAGCTAGTGTAGCTCTTCTGTGACATAAATTATTGTTCTCAAAACTGTGCTCCAGACAGGTGTGATCAACTTATAGAAGCTATGTCAAGTGATGTGCGACCACACGCAACCAGAATAATGCATCTAATACTGTTACAGACCTTCCATAAACTGCCAGGGCACTCAGTCTGGTCAAGTATAGAACTATAACAGACAAATACATCAGAGAAAAACTTGTTGGGTCCGAATTAAAGACTTGGGATAGACATCCCCATGTGAAGCTATTATGGCACAGACTTCGATTCATCCGGATTTTATTATACTCATCAGCATTCCTTCCTACCCTCTACTTCACATTCATGGGTAATTGAGTGCTGGCTTCTATCCCATCACTCTAGCTCTCTTGGAACAATCCCTAGAGACAGATAAAAAAGACTAAATAAGACATATTTTATGGAACAATTAATTATGAATAAAGATTGTTCTACCACAGTCTCGTTGAATCTAAGTGTGGTGAACTGAAGCTAATGTGATATAAAATTTAGGGGAAACTCTCGTCTATATTGAAATACACCAAATGTTTGAACATTATAAGTTTTTAAGAGGCTATTCCTTACTTCATTTTATAGTCACAACTTTAATAGCAAATAGTACAATTCTATCATATATTCCAGACAAAGTCCTACCTAACAGTAAAGGTCCAATTGCAAATGGGATGAGAGTAAAGAACCTTTGATGGGACAGATCTGAAGAATGAAATTTGAGTCTTACCCTTGCTAATCTCTAAGAAAATAAGAACTATAATTTAGATGAAACAAGACAGTGCTTGCTCATAGAAGGTACATAGAAGGTACATAATGCATATTATTTATTTTGATACATATTAATTACTTTTCAAAAAAAATAGCCATAAAGCATGAAGATAAAAATTTATAACTTTTTCTTACACTGAACAATGACTTTCTACATCAGTCATGTTGGTTTTCTGTCCTTGTGATATATCTACTCAAATGAATTAGGCAGGAGGGCCAAATTTAGCAACAGAGGACAGACTAGGAAAAACCCTTGAAATGACTGTGTAAGACTGAAGTGTTTTTCCACTAAAGGGTTATAATAATGGCTTGAGTTATAATAGCTTAACACCTGAGTGAATTAGAAAAGACTATTCTCAGATATTCATTTGTTCTATTAACTGCGACGATATATGTAAGAAGGTTCACACAATGATCACACATTCTCTTAAACAACTGCATAAACTAGGGACATGAAATGAAACAAAAAGAGCTCAGGAAGAAATTTTGAGCATGAACAGGCCCAGAAACATGGGTTTAACAAAAGCCAGAAGCTAATCCTTGTAGTGACTGATTTCGAGGATGGTATGGACATTTGACCAGAGCGGAGGAGAACAAATTCCATCAAGCTTTTTGGTTTGTCATAGAAAACTATACACATGGCTAAGTGGAATGAGCATCTCTCATGAGAGAAATCCTAACTTGAAAGAGGAAAAAAAAAAAAAAAAAAACTGGCCTGGGTAGCTTTTCTTCTGTGTCTAATATTGTGAGCAAGAGGCATCTATAAGAAGGACTTCCAAGCAGAGTTACCAGGGCCTCCTAAAGTAATTACAGAGGCACAAAGAACATAAATACCAACACATCAATAAACACAAGATGAAAGTTACTTTTTTCTCCAAAGCAATAATAATTTTATGTAGAGATCCACACAATGACCAATTCTAATTGAGGTGCAAGCTGGGGAATAGCTACTGCAGACAGAAATTTATTTAGCAAACCTCTCAAGTGGCTATGTCACTTGAAAGGATCATAGTCACAGCAGCTGTCATGGGAGTTAGAGAATGGATGCCAGGAATGATGACCTATAAGAATAACTGAAGAGCTGCAACACCCATTGTAAGAGCCATGGAAGATAAGAATTGCCTTGCAGAACAACAATAAAAGACTACAGAAAAGAAGTGTGTGCTAGGGTCTTCTGAGTTGGCACCCACAGTGCAACCATTTTTCAAAGCCTATTTCTAAGGCATGATTAAAATATAGGAAATGTTATCTATAAGCAGGAATATTAACTTTATTGCTCACCTATTAGTAGAATAACTTCTCTTATAATTACCTGGATCTATGGCTGTTCCAAGTTAAAAAAGAATATGGAGCATCAACAGACAGGTAAGGTTGTATGTGTGTCTAGATCTCCACCCAAAGCGTCATGCAGCCATAGGTGGGGGCTTTTTCAGAGATGGTCGGATCTACAATATATGATATTGCAATTGATTTACGGTGCAATGCAAGGGTTAGAAGCACTAGGATTAAGGGAATGAGTTCTACTTCCTAAGGACAGGTAGCCTGGATAAGATATAAGGGACAGAAAGCACTCAGGTTAACCCTTCTTGCTTTGCCACCTTCTGCCTCCCATCAACTATCTCCTGTGCCATCTCCCCCTTCTTTGGAGCCAGCCAATCATAGACTGCAACATCTAGAAACTATGAGCTAAAAAAATCTTTCCCCCTTTAAGTTTGGGTGTTGGATATTTTGTCTCAGCAACAAGAGAGATGTAACTAAGACAGTAAGCCTGCTCCTTCCGGACCTCAAACATTACTGACCACTGTCTTGGCACTAGTACTATCTGAGGAAGAATGTGAGCAACACATGAGAATTAACACCTGTTCCACCCCATCTCCCATCCAGTTCCCTAACAGCACTGGGTGACACCACACATAATTTATTTTGCAGGCTAGAGGTCAAAAAGACATACAACTGCCCTTGAGAAGGTAAAAATCCATCCACAGAAAAGTCACTCAAGGAGGCTTGCACCATTACACAGAATCAGTAAAACACAGCACTCAGTACAGGAATAAATACAATGACCTAACTGCACAAGACTTCCCAAAAGTAGTGATGTTTAAGATGTG
Organism: Myocastor coypus; assembly: GCA_004027025.1. Taxonomy (NCBI): domain Eukaryota; kingdom Metazoa; phylum Chordata; class Mammalia; order Rodentia; family Myocastoridae; genus Myocastor; species Myocastor coypus. The sequence continues at coordinate 2,957 of PVJA010033135.1, read as the reverse complement.
CTAAAAACTGTAGAGGGCATTTTGTTAAAATCAAGTAGAAGGGGATACTCAGCACAGGACATGATTATCTTGAAGGAGAAAGGAGAGATCCAAAGAGGAGGCTTTTAACTCCTGGAGCATCAGCAGAAACATTCAAAGCTAACTGTCACCTGTGAGACCTCACATTTGCACAACCTCCTACAATACCAATGCTCCATCATTGAGTCTGGACACATCCATTTTTCACCCTCATTTTTCAACTCTTACACGCAAATTAAAAATATATCTCTTTCAATATTGCTGTCAAGAACAGAAACAACAATTTTAACCAGTGATATCTGGACTTTACTTCATTTTTTAACAGTTTGAAATCAAGCTCAGATACATAGTTTTGAAAGCAAAGTTTTTTTAGTAATGCCCAACACTATGACAGAAAAATATAAAAGAAGGTGAAGAGTTTATATAAATATATCATAGTATATGTTATGAGAAGTATATTAGTATTATGCCTTGTGTCTAGATGTTCTCTGGAAGCCTCATAGTTGGAGCTTTTTCAGGGGTGGCTGGATGTAGATTGTATGATGCTAGGATTAAGCCTGGATGATTATTAAGTTAGTTCATGGATTGGTTTGGTATAATTCTGGGTAGGACATAATTGTCCCAACCTGGGTTGGAGTGTTACCTGCCCCAAGGGTAGATGTCTTGGATAAAAATAAAAGGGACAGAAAGAGGACACTTGTGTTGATTTTTGCTGCCTTCCACATGCGCTGCTTTGCCACAAACTGCTTTCCTCAGCAATGCCCCCTGCGAGGCTACCCTGCCTTGGAGCCAGCAGATCAGAAACTGAAACCTCTAGAAATTGTGAGCCAAATAAACCTTCCTTCTTTACCTTTGGGTATTGAGTATTTGGTCTTAGCAACAAGAAAAGAAACCAAGGCAATTAGGTGGCCATACTGCCTCCTCTAAGATAAGATACTTCATATATCCCCTCTGTCTACCTTTGCTAAACAGAAAAGGAAGAGCAGGACAGCCATCCCCAAAGTTGCAGACATGGAGCCTGCTTACATGGCCACTGTGCAACAGCTGGCAGGAAGTGGGAATGCAGCCACAGCACATCCATGCAATGCACAGCTCATCTCTGTGAAGGAGCAGCAGAATCACATGTGACATCTGTCCTTACCTAACAATTGAGGGAGAGAAAAGGTTCCGATAAACATTATCCCAACAGGGATCTCTGTTAGTGCTCCCTGAAAGCCACATGTCTACCAGGCATTTTACTCTCCCAACTCAGCTGCCCTCAGTCACACTGCAATCCTTACAGAGCCCAGGATGCCTAATCCAGTAAGAAGAGGAAGACCACAGTGATCAGGACTGGGGATGGCACAGAAACACTAGGCTGCAATTTGGTGGCCACCATGTGTCTGGGATGTACAGCAGACTGAGCACAGTCTGAGTTCTGTGGTGGGTACATGAGGCACACCCTATGACTCCCCTTTCACAGATGATAAACTTAAGTTGGGAAATAGTAAAGGCTGTGAAAAGTTAGGAAAACCTAGATTTGAATCATGCTCCACTTCACTCCAGTACTCCTTTTATCTCTGTGTTAAATTGCAGAGGTGAGTAACATTTGCTACTTTCAAACATGTGATGGCTAAACTGGATGGTGGGTTAGGAAGAAGTGACTTCCTCAGAGGAAACATTCTCAAAATAAATTCTGATGCAAAAGTGGACTTAGGGAAAATAAAGGAGGCAAGGTATTCCAGACATGGAGACATGAGAAGTGTGACATCCTTTGAGAACTACAAATCAGTCAGTTCTATTAGAGAAAAGTATATGGGAAGGAAAATGGGGATAAAAGGAGCTGACAGCTAGACAGGAGGCATGTCAGGAGAGTCCCCAAGAAGATTCTACATTACTAACTGCCACCCTGAAAAGACAGGAAGCCAGGGAGTCTGCTTAGCATTATTGTGATACAATCAAGTTTGTGTTTGGGACAGGACCTTGCAGCAGTGAGAAGAGGGTGGTGGGGAGGGGTCAGCTGCCAGGGTGGGGCACGGGAAACATTAACACAATGTGGAAAACGGTTAGGGCAGCAACCAAGATGGAACTGTATGAATTCCTGAGACCCGTCTAGTGTACAGGTTGCATGCAATTTTGCTATACTCTGAATTAGAATTGTAGTATAATCCATAAGTTCATGGGCATTGCTACTTAAGAGGAAGACTAAGAAAAGTGTGAAGAAAAATATTGTCTACTATAAAAATAAAGGGATAGGTACAAATGAAATATATAGTATATGTTATATGGGAAGCATATCATATATTTTTATGTTTTACATGCTGCCATGAATTTTAAGTATATGTAATACAATTTACATATCTTATATATTATACTGCCATAAAATATTATGTAGCATATTATGTCCTACAATGTATTAAACAGCCATGAAATATAAATAGAGATTATCAAAGGTATTGCAAAGAGTTCAAGTCTGAAAATCAGGACATGAGTGCACCACATATAAGCAGAAAAAAGCAGTGGTACCAAGGACTCTAAGAAAGGTGGAGGCATGAGACCCAGGGACTGTCCTTGGAGTGAAAGGCAGGCAGAGGAGCTCTGAGGAAAACTGCGAGTGCTCACTGGAGTCCTCAGTAGGAAGTGAGAGTCCTTTCCTGAGAGCAAACCTAAGATAAGATCACGATGGGGGCGGTGATGGGGCATGACAGGTTGCCTGGACATGCTGAACTGGAACCCTGTGGGACTTAAGAAAGCATCTACATTAAATGCATCTTCAATAACTAGCAACAAATATATGTAAAATAATATATTAAATATGTAACCAGCCGGGCGTGGTGGCTCACGCCTGTAATCCCAGCACTTGGGAGGCTGAGGCAGGAGGATTGGTGTGAGTTCGAGACCAGCCTGGGCTACAAAAGTGAGTGCAGGACCAGCCTCAACTGCATAGCGAGACCCTGTCT
>PVJA010033134.1:0-23495 GCA_004027025.1 Myocastor coypus | reverse complement strand
ACCAAAAAAAAAAAAAAAAAAAGAAAGAAAGAAAGAATTTTTTTTCTTGTTTCAGAACTTTGTTTGTTTATTTATTTATTTTTATGGCCGGCTCAGCCTGCCCTGTGGGCAGGGCTGGCGCAGCATGTGGTGCCGGGATCGAACCACGGTCCCTGCAGTCGCCTAAGCTTTCCTAAGCAGGCGCTTTAGACCACTGAGACATCCTGCCGGGCCCCCTGTAATGCGGTTTTCAAATTCCCTACATCAACTGATTCTTTCAGGGCCCGAACATGACAAAGCGCGGGAGTGGTCAGCGTGCAGAGGTAGGATTTCTGTCCAAGGAACCCATGAGGCTTGAGTCGTCCTGAATGCCGAATGCCCAATGCCCATGGTTCGCGACACTGACCCTTCTGGCCGACCCCAGCTCTGGTGCACACCTAGCAGAGTTCAAGCTCACCGGGGTTTCCTGTGACATTGCTGCTGCAGTAGCTCCAACGCTGAGTTTCAGCTGTCGGTCGCAGCGCAAGCGATGGCAGAGGTGTCAGCTAGAACCGCTTAACGGTCGCCTCGGCAACCTTGAGCCGCGAGGGCGGCTCCCCCCCCCCCACACACACACACACAGTTACCGCGGCAACCGGGCCACGCGCTGCACGCTCGCGGGCTCCGCCGCTCGCCCCGCCCGCGTGCGTGTGTGCGTCGTCTCTATGGTGTCGGCGGATTCGGAGGAACCCTAGGATCCTGGAATCAGGCAAGGGGCTGTGGGGCAGCGGTTGTGAACTTAGACCCAACCACGGGCCTGCAGGGAGCCGAGCTGAAGGGGGAAGGGCTTGAGAACCACGTCTTGCCTTTTGAACTGCACCACTGGGAGCCACCCGGTCTTGTGCGGTCACCATTCTTCCTCTGGGACTTCCCCGTCGTTCCGTGACTCCACCTTGGGTCTCTTTTCTGTGCTCCACGAGACCCTCCCCCTCCCCCACGGCCCTCGCCTGTTACTATCCTCGGGACACCCCTTACCATCACCTGGTCTCAGGTCTCCCTCCTTGCCCACCACTGTGATCCTTTTCCCGCGCCCGGTGAATAGGCTGTCTCACCCACAGGATGTTCCGCCGGGAGCGCTCCATCCCGCTTCAAGGCTCTGCAGCCGCCCTGTGCAACAATCTCAGTGTGCTACAGCTCCCCGCCCGCAACCTCACGCTTTTTGGGGTAGTTCATGGACCAAGCGCACAGGTTCTTAGTGCTGCCCCTGATGGTGTGCCCTTGGCCCAGCGCCAGCTGCACGTTAAAGAGGGCGCAGGAGTGAGCCCCCCACTTATCACTCAGGTGAGCCAGGAGCCTGGAGGAGTGCTGAACTCAGCCTTCCTCTGCCCTTTCAAATCTCAAGAAAGAGGCTCTCTTGACCTGACTTTCCCACCCTCCGCCTGACCCACCCCCTTCCAGGTGCACTGGTGTGTCCTCCCCTTCCGAGTGCTGCTGGTTCTCACTTCACACCGAAGCATACAGGTAAGAAGACCCTGCTCACATTCCCCACTGATCTTCCCAAGGTCCTCAGACCCTTTCCCATGTAGGTGTCAAGACTTCCAACCTTTTCAAATGCATAGCCTACTCTCCATTTTTCATCTCCCTAACATCTTCTCCGGTACCTGTGTCCTTCCAACGTCTGCTCTTTTAATAGCTCTATGGTCTTAAGAGAAGAAAAAGAAAAAATGGCTGTATGACCTTGGGCAGAGCCTCAGTATCCTCATCTGAAAAAAATAGTATAAAAACAATGCCTATATCCAGCACTCGGGAGGCTGAGGCAGGAGGATTGGTGCGAGTTCGAGACCAGCCTGGGCTACAAAAGTGAGCTCAAGGCCAGTCTCAACTGCATAGTGAGACCCTGTCTCAAAAAGACAAAAAAAAAAAAAAATGCCTATAGCTGGGTATGGTGGCACTAATCTGTAAACATAATTACTTGAGAGGCCAGGGCAGTAGATTGCAAGTTCCAGGCTAGCATGAGCAACTTAACAAGACACTGTCTCAAAATAAAAAGGACTAGGGAAGTAACTCAGTGGTAGAGTACTTGCCTAGCATACATGGAACTTGGGCTCAATTCCCAAGCCTTAGGGCCAGGGGGATAGTGCCAACCTCCAAGTGTGGTTTTGAGGATTAAATGGGTTAAGGCTAACATGGATATGTAAAGTACTGTGCAGAGAGCTCAACAAGGTCATCCAGATCATGCCTCATCCTTGCCCCTATCTTCCAGATGTATGAGTCTGATGGCTCCGTCATGGTCTATTGGCATGCACTGGACTCTGGAGATGCCTCCTCAGGTACCTGCAGGACCAAATGGACGTATGGGTAGGGAGTGCCTCCTAGGGCTGGGAAAAGTGCTATATCTGACAGTTTTCCCTTTTCATATTCAGTGCAGGCTGTGTTTGCCCGAGGAATTGCTGCCAGTGGTCACTTCATCTGTGTAGGTGAGGGGACCAAGGACAGGGCATTGAGGGGCATGGTGTATAGGGATGTGGGATTTAACCAGGAGGATGCTGAAGGCCTGAGGAAAATGTGAAGGGTTTTAAAGAAGGGTGGGAACAGAGGGAGGAATCTGGGACTCCAGAAACATACAGAAGAGTCAGAGAGGCAGGGTGGGATAGGATGAGGGTAATGAATGAAGGGGTAAGACTGTTGCAGTGTGGGTTTGCTATTAAAGTTTCTGGGGTGGAGGGAGTACTGAAGCCCAGGAGGGCAGGAAGCCACTAGTGGGGCACTGGTTCTGGCTGTAGGAACCTGGACAGGCCGAGTGCTGGTGTTTGATATCCCAGCCAAGGGTCCCAACATTGTACTGAGTGAGGAGCTGGGAGGACATCATACGCCAGTCACAGATATTGCCACGGAGCAGGCACAGGGACAGGTAAGTGCAGTGGCCTTACTTTTACGCAGAGAGGAGTCCATGGGCTACTTTGGCTGCCTGGTGTTGGGAAGCAGAAGGCCCAGAGTCCAGTCTTGATTGTGAATTTCTGAGGTCATTGCAAGGCCTCCAAAAAGTACAGGCAGTATGGCATCAGCTTCATCCACCCAATAAGGGGATAAGATTATACATGATGGAGGAAGGAAGTGTGGTTTTGTTGAACTGTGTAAGGCAATACAAGGAAAGCAGTCTGTGCTTTTTTTTGTTTGTTTGTTTTTTAAGTATTTGATTGTTACAGGGTCTCACTATGCAGCTCAGACTCACAGTAGCTCAGACTGACAGAAATCCTGTTTACAGCCTCCCCAGGGCTGGGATTAGGGCGTGTGCCCTGTGGGAGGGGCTGGCGAGGCACATGGCGCCTAGGTCCCTGGGCTTGCCTAAGCTTACCTAAGCAGGTGCTTTAGTCTGCTGAGCTCTTCAGCCAGCCTCATCAATGCTTCTTAAAGGAACCACAGGGAAGGGTTCTGGTGGGTCCAGCCAGTGAGAGCCCTGTATCTTTGCCTCTTTGGGTTCACAGAAAGATGCAAATATGACCTCCCTTTATCTCCTATCCTGTGCTCAGAACCACAATAGGGAGGGAGGGGCAGAGCTGACCCCGTCTTTCCCCTCAGGGTGGTTTGGCTGACATGGTGACAGCGGATGATTCCGGCTCACTGTGTGTCTGGAAGTCAGGACCTGAGTTCACATTACTGACCCACGTTCCAGGATTTGGGTAGGCATGGTAAAGGGGTTGTGGCCTCAGTGAGGTAGCTTCAAGGTGGAGCATAGCCTTGGGTCTACAAGAATCAGAGGTAAATGTTACCCTTGCAGGGTCCCATGCACCTCTGTGCAGCTGTGGCAGGGGATCGTAGCAGCAGGCTATGGCAATGGACAAGTGCATCTCTATGAGGCCACCACAGGAACTCTGAACGTCCAGATCAACGCCCACGCCCGGGCTGTGTGTGCCCTGGACCTTGCTCCCGAGGTGGGCAAGGTCAGTCTCCTGCATACCAACATGCCGTTGCCTGGTGCTAGGATGTGGTGAGGAATGCCACAGGCTACCCAGTATAGCCTCCTCCCTGGGGCACCAGGACTGCGCATTCTAGCCCACAGGTGTCCTATCAGGACATTCTGACTCTCACTCTTCCTTCATGATTTGTTGTTTATAGCTACTCTCTGCAGCTGAAGACACCTTTGTGCATATCTGGAAGCTGAGCAGAAGCCTGGAGAGTGGCTGCATTGAGGTGCATACTGTGAGAAGGATGAAACAAGGGCCGCAAGTGAGGAGGGGCAGCACACCTGACTGGCCCTCTTCTCCCCCCAGGTTGAACACTGTCATGGTGAGTGTGTAACTGACACCCACGTGTGTGGTGCTCGGTTCTGTGATCCCTCAGGCAGCTCCTTTGCTGTGACGGGGTATGACGTCACTGAGATCCTGAGATTTGGCAGCGTGTGAGTGAAGATCAGCCCTTCTCTTCCCGGTGGTATTTATAAAGTATCTCCTCCACCCAGTCCTTGTCTGATTACTCAGTATCACAGTCATACTTCCCAACAGTGGCAAAATAAGTTTCAGGGAGGAGGGGCAGGACAGGTCCAGACCACACAGAGAGGCAGCCCGTCCTTCAGAACCAAGTGAGAGCCAGACATAGCAGCTCACATCTGTAATCCCAGCTATCCAGGAGGCGGAGGCAGGATGCCAGGAGACGTTGGCAGGATGATTGCAAGTTTGAAGCTAGTCTGGGTAACTCAGTGAGACTCTGTCTCAAAATAAAAGTTTAAAAGCATTGGGGGGGAGGGGTGGTGGAGAGATTGCTCAGTAGCAAAAGCGCCTGCCTGGCAAGCCCAGGGTCCTGAGTTTGATCCCCGGGATTCAAAAGGGGGAAAACGGGGCTGGGCATATAGCTTAGGGGTAAAGCACTTGCCTACCATGCATGAGGCCCTGGGTTCAATTTCTAGTGCTGGGTAGAAAGAAAACCAGATGAAAGTTGTTGTTAAATAACTTTAATGGTGGAAGTAGGAGTGACAAGGAAGTGTGCCCCCTCCCAGGGCTCTTAGTGCCATCTTCAAAGCTGGTTAGTTCAGGGAGGTAGGGAAGGGTTATTCCAGTTTTTTTTCCCAGGAAGGGTCTGGGGGTCCCAGCCAGCTCTGGGACTGAACTGCTCAGTACCATGGTGTCCACAACTTCAGAGGAGCTTCTGTTGCCTCTCCCAGCCTACTCCCAGTGCAGAGAGGAAGAGGAGGCTAAGCTAGCCAAGTGGCTTCAGATAGCACGGCATCCAGAGCCCAATTGCATGTGGGTCCTTGTCTTTTCTGGCCAGATCCTGTTGTCAGCATCTTTGTCCCTCACACTGGTGACTGGAGCCAAGTACGGAGAGGGCCTTTGCTGCAAAGGCCTCTAGAACTTGGGGGTTGCTGTGAGGGGTGAGGGGCAACGGAGCAAGAGGCCCCCAAGGAGTGGTCTGGAGGGACAGCATCCAGGGAAAAAGTTCGGGGTCGCCCCCAGGGTAGGGGCTGGGTCCAGGCAGGGGCGGGGGCCACTGAGGCAGGCAAGCAGGAGCTAGGCAGGGCAGGCTGATCTGTAAACATGGCTAGCCAGGGAGGGGTTGTCTCCAGCCTGGTACCCTCTCGCTGAGCCAGGATGTCTGTCACTGCTGCGATGTCATCCAGCGGCTCAATAGCTGTGGCATCAGGAAGGGATTGAGGGGAGGGGGCTGGTCAGAGCCCAGGCCCCAGGCCTACCAGCCCTGACTGTCACCTGTCACTGTAATAGGAAAGCAAAGCCCGGATCTCAGCCGAGATGGCATTATCCTGCAGGAGCAGCCCCTCACCAGGGCCGCCTGGGGCCATGGGCTCTGATAAGTCTGTGGGATACAGCATGGGTGGGGAGGGAGAGGGGAGCAGAAGTTAGGAGAGGAAATCAAGAAAAGGAAAACGAAAGCAGTGCCAGGCAAGTGAGGCCAGAGGAAGAGACAGGAGTCCGCATGCAGAAAGGAAGCAGAAAAGAAAAAATTAGGATAGAAGCCTGTGAAATGAATCTGTTTTTGTTTGTTTTGTTTTGCTTTGCTTGCTTTTGAGATTTTGTTTTGAACTTCAGTGCAGATAATTCTAAAAAGAATTGGAGAGGACAAGGGCCTACAGCAGGCCTGGAGGGGCTTTGAGTCCCCAGAGATCTATCCTAGCACAAAGTGTGCTTCCTCTGTTTCCAGTATCTGGGTTCCGTTGAAACCCAGAACCCCTCTTCCCACCAAGCTCCCCAAGTGCATTTTTTTCTCACTCACCCATCTCATGGTACAACGACCCCTGCTTGACCATGGCTTGGGGCGGTTTCCGGGGAGCAGGAGTTTCAATTTTCATGATTTCATCGCAGCACTGCTTCCACTGGCCTGTGAGAAGAGCACTGGTGGGTTGCAGCCAGGCACCCTCTCCTGCTTCTCACCAAGCCCCTTCTTTCTTACTCATGTCAAAGAAGAGCTGCCACAGAGCCTCCCTCCAGCTCTGCAGGGCTTCCCGGGTATCTATCTGAAGGGTGTGTGTCACCTCGTCACCCCCGTACTGGTTACTGATGCTGAGGGTGCAGGGCCGCCCTGGGGCCTGGTCCAGCTCCCCTGCCCGGACCCGAGTGTCCTGCAGAAGAAAGAGGGCACGGCCCTCAGCGTTATCTTAGGTAGCCTGGGTCACCCCAACTTAGCAGGAAGTGCAGCAGGGCTTGCAGAATTCTCATTTACCTCCTCTGAATGCAGTGCAGAGGAATGGCAAGAGAGGGCTGGGGGATGAGATTGGCACTGCTCAGCCGGAGGAGGAGGAGCAGGTTGAGGCAGGGAAAAGCGGCTGACCCACACAGGAAAGGGACAGTGGGCCAGAGCGCCGAGGCCTGGGGCCCCTCCACACCGCCAAGATGTAAGCAGGGGACCGGGTTATAGCTCAGCGGTACAGTGCTTGCCCAGCGTGCACAGGGCCCTGGAGCTGGTCCTCCGCACCCCAACATAAGCAAGCAGGAGAGCCAACAAAGAGAAGCCCAGAAGGGCAAGTGGACCTTGGGAAGGAAAAATGGGACGTGTGAGGTAGATGCGAAGTGGAATGGGGATGGGGGAAAGAGGAAGAAAAGCATTAAGCTGGCACTGAAACCCTCTTTTCTTGGCAGGGCCAGAGGGTATTTTCAGTGATGCTGTGGTAAGGAGAATATGATCTTCTCGGCACCACAGGTCCTGAAGCAGTGTGTGGTGCTGCTAGGGGCAGAAGGCTGCCTCCTCCCCATCTCTGGTGTCTGCCTACCCTCCTGGGGCCAGCTACCTGGTGACCTCACCCCCAGGGGACCCATCACCTTGTTGATGGCAATAGTTAATAGCGGCTCTTCCCCAGTGTCTGCGTCCTCGGGTCGCCGGTAACAGAGGAGGTTGGTGCCTCTCAGGACTCCGTGCACTCGTGCCCCATTCTGTAGCCGCCCAGCTTGCTGCGGAAAGGACTCAGTGTCTCCTGGGAGAGTCACCCCAGCACCATTCCTCCCAGCCTCCCTTGACAACGTGCCCCTTTTACCCACCCTTCTGTCTGTCCCTCCCCTCATCTTGTCAGGTCTTCATGTCCCAGTAGTCCTGGTTCAAGGCGGCCCAGCTCCTCCCTGTCCTACTCATTAGGGCCCCCTCACCTGCACCCTGAGGGCGCCACTTGCAGTGGGCTGAGTCATGCAGAGAGGCTGAGCTGCCAGGCGGCAACACACACTACCGTAAAGGGGCAGCCAGGCAGGGTTCTCCTCTAGGGGATGAGAAGGCCCAAGGTGAGTTGGGGAGCCCCAGCCCGTTGCCATCAGCAGTGCCACACACACACACCTACACACACGCACACACACACATACCATGACTGGTGAGGGTGAGGTCATGTGTGCGGAACCCATCTTGCACTGCTGCCAGGGTGAGTGTGGTATGAGCTAAGAGGTGGTAACGAGGACCCCTGGAGAAGAGAGGAGGGGCATCAGTGGGGGCTGCAAGGCTGAGCAGGTCAGCTACACTGTTAGGCAACCTTCTCTAACGGGTTGCCTCCCTCCAGGGGCTAGCCATGAATAGTTTACTGACATACACTTCATGCATGTTACCATCCTGTGTTCCCTGGCCACCCTGAGACGTTGAGGTATTCTCCAGTTAATAGGTGAGGAGGCACCTCGAGACCCAGGTTAACAACCTGGCCCCTAATTTATGGCTTCTCAGAGTCCCATTGATTCCATGAAGTATCTCCAGGGCCAGAATACCCTGTTCCAATATCATCTATTCTAGCTCTGTCCTAGTACCATCTATAGGATATGTTTGCTGACTGCTAAGTTAAGACCCTAGTGCCTAACCCTGCCTGCCTTTCCATGGTCTTGTGGAATAGCTCAGGCCCCACTCAAGGTGCAGGCTGGAATGCGTCCAGCACACTTGCATCCAGCCATCTTTGCATCCTGGCATCTGTGCAGTCAGCTCTTCTCTGCTCAGCATGGTTCAAAGGTCAGGATACAGCAGCTGAGGGCAGGGAAGAGGGCAGGGTCTTACCCCACAGTCGGGGTGGGGAGCAGGATGGGACTGCTCCCTGAGGAGCCGCCAGCAGTGGTGCTGTCCAGCGATGCGCGGACTCGCTTCCCTGAGGAGCGCCCCAGGGAGCTGCTGAGTTTGGTGGCAAGCCTCTTGGGGGCGCCAGCGAGAGCCCCCTCCTCCTCTACACAGGCCCCATACAGCTCCAGCCGCAATTCAAAGTCTGGCCCCGCCTCAGTGCTACAAGGGTGTGGAAGGAAGGTGAAAGTGGTCACCATGAGGCTGGGATCGGGGTACAATCACGGCACAGCTCCGTAGGGAAGTCTAGGTGCCCAGCTTGGCCTCTCCTCCTGCTCTTCTCCCTCCTCTGCCTCTCCTCCCATTGAACTGCCTCAGAGATTGAAGCAGATGAGAAAGAAGGGAGCCCCCTTGGTGAGGGTGGCGGGAGCAGTACACACAAGAGCACACTGTGCTGGAAGGAGATGTCTGTGAGAGTCCTGTCCACCAGGGTCATCTCTGTGTCCTCAATCTGCTCCCCTAGCTGCAGCAGTAGAAACACAGCCCAGCGGTGCAGGTCTGGGGACAAAGAGCAAAATTGGTCTTAAATAATTAAACCAAGGTGTCTCACAAGAGTTCCCAGCCTCAGGGATGAGCCCCTGAGTTTGTCCCAGGGTGCCAAACTTACCACCTTTGTTCTTGAAATACTCTGTGTCTTTCCACATGAGTGGGATCCGGAGGTCTAAGGAGCAGTGGGGTAGGAACAGATGTTGAGACGGGGCAGGAGAAGGCGTGGCTGGGAGAGGGGCACCAGCAGCTGGGGCAGCTGTGCTTCTTACCAGAGATGCAGACCCTGCCACGGCAGGGGGAGCGCTCAGAGGGCAGCCCGCTGTCGGAAGGCCTGTGGGTAGATCACAGCATCCTGGCCTAGCTTCTCCATGTTTTTCCCCCTTGCTATAGCTTCTCAAAGGCGTAGGAGCCCCCAGATCCCAGGGGCCCAACCCCCAGGTCCCTAGCCAGACTGAACCCAGGGTTTGCTGGACTTAGGAACCTGATCTCATGGCTCCTCCCACTCCAAGCACCTTCCCTAACCATCTCTCCAGACCCTGCAGGGGACAAGTGGGGCCTTGAGTGCCCACAGATAGACCCTCTTCCCTTTCAAAGGCTTTTCTCCACTAGATCCCAGACTTAGAGGTGGTGCAGGCTTTTCTTTGCAGTAACAAGGAGGCCACCCCTTTCTACCATCTTGTCACTTTGATGCAAGAAGGCTCTGGGTTATTCAGAGGATAATTTGACCAGTGTTTGATGAAAGGAAGAGACACAAGTAAATCTGTGTTCCACTCACCACAGATATCTCCACTACTCCCCTTCTTGCTTTGCTTTTTCTACTTTGTGTGTATGTGTGTGTGTGTGTTGTGTTGTGTTGTGTTGTGTTCGGTACAGGGTCTACAGGGTTTCACTATGTAGATCAGGCTCGGAGTGATCCGCCTGTGTTCAGCCTCTCAAGAGCTGGGACTGCAGGCAGGTGCCATCCTGCCCAGTCTTAATCACTGTCTCAGCGCACCCCAAGAGCAGGGCAAGCATGGCACACTGGGACCAAACCTGGACCCCAGGCGCTGTGCTCTGCCTAAGCAGGTGCTTTAGTCCACTGAGCTATCTGGTGGGCCCTGCTTTGCTTTCTTAGCCAGGAACCTGCACCACCTTCACAGGGCTCCAGATTCCCCACTCCAGGGCTGCCCAAAGCATCTCCCTGCCCATCAGTGGGACTCACTGAGCAAGTGTCTTTCTGCTAAGGTGCCAGCCAGTTTTTCTGTACTTATAATGGCAATAATAACATTGACCAAGCAAGCTCTTCTGCTATATGACAAGGAACTTAGGACAACATGTTTATTTACCAGGGACTTGGTGTACCTTGGGTCATGCTGTGTGGTGACTTAGGGCAGTCTGTTGATGGCTATGCACACATAGAAAGTGTCCCCTTACCTGCTTGCCCTTCCTCTAGTGGCATGCAGCAGCAGCAGGGTGGGTTTTCACATTCTGTTGGCTTCATGGGTGAGCTGAAACCCTCCCTATGTCACTTTTTGGCTGGAATGGGCACCATGCTAGGGCCATCTTCTCACTCCACCTTTGTGAGACAAGCAGGCCCCTTTGCTAGAGCCAGTTCTCCAAAGGACTAATTTAGCAAAAGTGGCCAATTCTCAAAAAGATCAACTTGCTAAATATTTCCTCCAACATTTCAGCCTGACCACAGCATATCACTTGAGCCACTTAGATATCAGATCTAGCAGGTCAGCGGTCTAGTGTCAGCGTAGTCTAATGTCCTTGTGTTTCACACCAACACAAGCCCTCTCAGAACGCACACACTAGCTTCTATGAATGGGTAGGCTTTCCTTCAAGTGGTTTTCTATTACATGCTTTCTCAGCTCCTACCTTTGATGGTGAATCCCTGTTACAACACACTACTGGGAATTTGTGGCAAATGGGCATTTGATGAACTGGCTTTGAGCTCATTCATCTTGTAGAAACCAGCCAGGTTTTTCAGGTCACAGGCAGATTTTGGCAAGTAAGTTCTGCTGCACTCCTTCGTCAGATTGCCTGCTTCCTCCAGGAATGCCAACCACTGAGTACAACCCTAGCTACTTTTTTTTTTTTTTTTTTTGTCTTTTTGAGACAGGGTCTCATTATGCAGTTCAGGCTGGCCTTGAGCTCATTTTTGTAGCCCAGGCTGGTCTCGAACTCTCACTGATCCTCCTGCCTCAGCCTCCTGAGTGCTGGGATTACAGGCGTGAGCCACCACACCCGGCAGCCCTAGCTACTTTGGACAGTACAGTGCAGTGGTAAAACATCAAGCCCACCCCTACCCACATACACACACAAGCCTTCAGGAAATCTTCTGCAGGTTTTCTGCAGGGCGGTCACGTTCCACATGTGCATGTGCTGTATGTCACCACTCTGCCAACCCCTGTCTCCCCTGATGCCTGCCTCTCCATGCTCACCGCCGTCCTGTCTTCTCCAGCACCTGGGCCTCCTTGCGTCGCTGTAGCTCTCCCATGTAGCTGAGGATTCTGCTGTTGCACACCAGCAGGCTCTTGGTGGCCTCCAGAGCCTGTTCTCGCTGGGAGCAGGCGGCCAGCAGTTTGCAGGCCCCTTCCCTCATCCGGATCTCATGGTCCAGCTTCCTTTGCAACTCAGTGTCCTAGCCAGGGTCAGGGGAAAGGTGAAAAGGAAATGTCCGTCAAAGAACAGGTGGAAGCACTGCCCCACTCCCACCAAGTCCTCAAGCGTGCTGTGCAACAGGGAAAATGAGACAAGACACTAAGGTTACAGGCAACTCAAGAGCAAAACACTGGGCCTCAACTTCAGTTGCTCAGGAATAACCAGACACTTTTGAAAACCCATGTGTGGGCTGGCAGGATGGCTCAGTGGTCTAAAGCGCCTGCTTAGGAAAGCTTAGGCAGCCTCAGGAACTACGTTCCATACCCGGCACCACATGCTGCGCCAGCCCCGCCCTCAAGGCAGGCTGAGCTGGCCATTAAAAAAAATAAAAGATAAAAATAAAAACCCAGGGGCCGGGGAGATAGCTCCGAGGCACAAGTGCCTGCTGGGCAAGTGCAAGGTGGTGAGTTTGAACCCTGGTCCCACAAAATAAATAAATAAATAAATAAATAAATTTTTAAAAAATAAATAAAAACTCAGGTGTTCCCATACATTTGATGGTTGACAGTTCAAATTTGTTCTACCTCTTGAACACATTTGGAAAAACCTTGGTCAACTACAAGTTGACATATCTTTTTATCTAACTATCCAATTTCCACAAGGTTATCCTACAGGTATAGTTACATATACAGTTGGCAAAGCCTTTTGTACAAAAATACTCATGCAACATTGTTTTAAATACTAAAATTAAGATGAAAAGTCCTTCACTAGGGTGTTGGTTAAATAAATTATAGCACATCTATACCATGTAATGTTGTATAGACACTAAAGAGTGAGGGGGCCTAGAAAATAGCTCAGTAGAATAACTGCTTGAGTTCAATTCCCAGTCCCACAAAAAAAAAAAAAAAAAAAAGAGCTAGACACACGTGAAGAGGCAATGTTGATTAATTTCCAGAAAACGTGAGAAAAGACAACAGAACAATAGTAAACATGTTACTATTTGTGCACAATGTGTACATACTTATATTTTTGCATATATATGCATGCTTATGCATAAAGTATTAGTGACCTGGGTCTTCCATTGGAAGTTAGGAATGGAAAACAGATTTATAGGATCTGTGAATTTATAGGGTCTGTCCTTCACTAAGAGTTTATCTACCCTTGCCACACAAAACCCTATATACTCCCCAAATTAGGGGACCCACTACCATCTGACACCCTGAGCTTGGGTGTGAGAACAGACTCAAGGAATGAGGGAGAATGCAAATACTCCAGGACAGGCTGTACATACAGGCCAGGCGGGAGACACTGGAAGAATCACCAGGAACTTTCATTTAAAAAGAAGTGGTTCGGGGCCGGGCGGGATGGCTCAGTGGTCTAAAGTGCCTGCTTGGGAAAGCTTGGGCTGCTTCAGGGACTGCAGTTCGGTCCCCGGCACCACATGCTGTGCCAGCCCTGCACTCAGGGCACGGGCTGAGCCAGCCATAAAAATGAGTGAATAAACAAATAAAGGTTCTGAAACAAGAAAAACATAAATAAATAAAATAAAAAATTCAAAAAAAAATAAAATTAAAAAGAAGTGGTTCTGATGCTTAAAAAGCACCGCCTACTGGGTCATTTACTCAGCCTCCTGAACCTTAGTTTCCCAAACAGAAAAATGGGGATAAAAATCACTCCATATCCTAGGGCTGTGAGAGGACTCAGCACACCGCCAGCACAGTGTGTGTGTGATAGGAATGGGTAATTTAATCACAATGCCACGTTGGTGACACCAGTGCTCCTCTCCTGAGTATCGGGGCTTCTGTGCCTTCCATGGCTCTAGATTTGAAATCCAGCTGGTAGATGAGAGATGCAGGCATTAATGGCTGCTCCATAAATGCCATGTCATGGCATAAATACACCACAGGAAACAGATCCTTTTTGCTCTTGGTGGAGGCAATCACAGGAGATTTGAGAGAAGAGGTAGGCAATTAACCCATGGTTCAGATGGGTGCAGGGAACCAGGCAAGTGAGGCATGCTGTGGGAAGAGGGGGAGGCATATGACCCCCCCACCTATC
Source organism: Myocastor coypus (assembly GCA_004027025.1). NCBI lineage: Eukaryota > Metazoa > Chordata > Mammalia > Rodentia > Myocastoridae > Myocastor > Myocastor coypus. The sequence continues at coordinate 9,881 of PVJA010033134.1, read as the reverse complement.
TTCTCTCTCACCCCAGTTCTCCTCTACATTCTATGCTTTTGCTTCTGTCCCTGATGGCTCTAACCTTCAAATATACAAGACTTGAACACCCTGCATTTCCCTTGTGCAGACCCCTTTTTTCAGCTAGGCACTGTAGCACAGACCTGTGGTCCCAGAATTTAAGAGGTTGAGGCAAGAGAAGCATTGCGAGTTCAAGGATATATATATATATATATATATATATATATATATATATATATATTCATTTTTTTCACTCCAGCATGCCTACACATTCACTCTTCATTATCCATTTTTCCCTAGGGTTGTAGTGCTAGGCCAAACTTTCATCTCACTTCACCCAGTACCAAGTACCAAGTACCGGTTTCTCTTCCAAAAATGGGCAACCCAGCCCCCTCCACCAGGAAGCCCTCTCAGATTGCATAGGTTTCCCCCAGCCTAGCTTCGCATGTGCATTAAGGTCATGTCTCTCTTAAATGTTGCTGCTTGCCAACCCCTACCCCACTGGGTATCCAGGTTCTACCACAAATACCCGCAGGAGAGAGAGACCCATGGGCATACTGAAGCTCCCTTCGGGCTACCTTCCGTTATCCCCAGTCCCCAACACTCACGGATCCTTCCCTAGCCCTGTCCATTGCGTGTGTGGGCGCCTGCAGTGGTGCCAGGGATCCAGGGAGCAGCACTAGCCCGGAGCCAGCAGGGCTGAAAGCCGCGAGGAATCATCGCACAGCAGCCGCCGCTGCCAGCAGTGCTCAAGGCGCCAGTGACATCAGATCTCAGTTGCCGCGAGAGCGCCCAGGGGCGCCAAGGCACGGGAGGTTCCTCCCCGAGCTCTGTAGGGCTATGATTGGCATTCTGGGCATCTCAACCATGCAGGGTGCTGCGAAGGACCCTGGCAACACCTGCATTGTCTGGAATGGGCTCTCGACCTTGCAGAGGACAGGAGGTCCCTCCCGCATTGTGGTTGAAGGTGACCTCTTCACCGGGGTCTAGGGCAAGTGCTATAGAACGTTGAACTGGGGCCCTGGCAAAGGACTGAGCCCAGCTGGGGGCCTGGAACCTCTGCTAGCTGCCCACAGACCTCCAGCCCCAGGCCTACTCCCCCATGGCCTATAACCAAGGGTGCCCAAGAAAACCAGTTCCCGCCCTTCTGAGAAGAGCATCTGGAGGCGTGGCTCGGACTCTGGACCACTGTATTTCACCCGGGTTCCCACACCAGAGATGGCTCCCTTCTTGCTCCCACCCCACCCCCAATGCACAATTCCCCCAGACTCCTGGGAAGGAGTGCAGAGTTGAGTGTCAGCGGAACCTGGGTCAGGTCCCCAGGGACTGAGCAAGGGTGCAGAAGCCTGAGCACACTCTCAGCCCTCAGTGGAAGGCCTCTCCTCACACGCCTCCCACTTTGCTCTGTCCCTGATTTCCTGCTGTGCTCCTCACCACTTTCTTCCGTTCCCTTTTCATAATCTCCCTAGGGCTAAATTCAAATTCGAGGTTAGGGACTTGACAAGCTGTGAACTTTCAACCCCTGGGACCTTAGTCTGTGAACCTGGGAGCATTTTACTTTTTTCCTTAGCATTATTGGGAAAATCTAACCTCTACCATGGCCTAGCACATATTTAAAAAAGAAACTTCTTTTCACTGCTCTCCCCTTTACTTGCAGTTTAAATCATATCCCACAGAGAGAATCTAGATTTATTCTTCCAGGACTACCTTTCTTGTCACTCCCAGAAACACCACGGGACCCTTCTTTTGAGGACTCCCTCAACTTGGCGGAGAAAAAATTACAACACTTTCAGCCTATGGTTGAAAGGACAGTTGACCAAAGTGAAAACTAAACTTCTCCTATGCCCCCAAATCTTGGTCGGAATTCCCATGCAGAGAAATTACACTGTTGGGCAAAATACAAATCTTTATATACCTAGATCAACTCTGTCCAATAAAATCTACAGCAGTGATGGAAAACCTCAGTAGCCATCTCCCTTGAAATATGGCTATAGCAACTAAGAAAAATAATGCTTTATTTCATTTTAATTAACTAAGACTACCATTGAAATGGCCAGGTGTAACTAGTAATAAAGTACAGGGGATTTTATGTCATGTGCTGACACAGGATAATGGTCTTTCCTGGGGGAAACAAATTAAAGTGTCCCCTCCTGAGGCAGCTGAACCCCTGACCAGGACTCCTCACCATAGGAAGGACAGAACCTACACTATTTATAGCAAGGCTGTGCTGATGTCTGGGCTCACTGGTAAAGAGCGCTATGATTGACTAGAAATGTCCACTCTGGTCTGGGACAGGACAACTGGACAAAGAGCAAACAGGCAATAAATGACCAGGCCAGATGGAGACTCTTCACACTCCAGCTTCCTGGTCCAGGCAGTCACTTCCACAGCTTCCTCCATCTCCCTATCTCAGTCACGGGGCTAACCATTCAGTTGCTCGTGCACATACCTGAGAACCATTCTAGTGTTTTCTGTCTACCTCACCTATGGGGCCAGTCTCTGAGCACTTACGGTCTATACCCCCAGGTACACTGCACAGTGCAACACAACCACCAACCTGTGGCCTTCTGCTGCTTTTCTTGTCCATGCCTCACCCCCCACTCCAACCCGAGTTTATTCTTTTTTTTTAGGGGAGGTACCAGGAATGGATTTCATTACCAGGCAAGCACAGCACCATTGAGCTATATGCCCAGCTCCCCCAGTTTATTCTTATAGCAACTATCATTTTAAAATTTTAGATGCAGTTGGTTCTCTGCTTAAAACCCTTCCCTGGACCTGTGTCACACTGACTACAATGTAAATATTTTACCTTAGTCTTCAAGGCCTTACATGAAGTTCCCAGCCCATCAGCTCAGCTTTAACTACTGTATTCAATCTCTCTCTCTCTCTCTCTCTCTCTCTCTCTCTCTCTCTCTCTCTCTCTCTCTCTCTCCCACAAACATTTCCCCTCATCAGAGGCCCATGGCCCTTGCCACGCCTTCCTCTGGAAAGCCTTCTTCCCAACTAGGCACCTGCAAATCCTCCCAGAATGCCACACACCTGCCCCTCCCCCACCTAATTTTCTTGACAGTCCCAATTTTCATCATATTACTTATGTATTTGTATGTTTATCATCTATTCTCCCTCTAGAATGGACCTTTCCTGTCTTATTCACCTAGTTATCCCATGGTCTAGATAGGAACTTGGCACATAACACATGTTCAATAAATGTGTCTAAGAATAAATAAATTCTTGGGATGCTGAAACAGGAAGTTCACAAGTTCAAGAACAGCCTAGATAAGTCAGTGAGGCCTTATCTCAAAAAATAAGAAAGAATACATTTTTTTTTTTTGTGGGACCAGGGTTCGAACTCACGACCTTGCACTTGCCCAGCAGGCACTTGTGCCTCGGAGCTATCTCCCCAGCCCCTAGAAAGAATACATTTTAAAACAATATATAATAAACAGCTCCTCAGCATCCCTGAGGCCAACAGGAGCTTTATTCCTTGTCCAGTATCTCCTGTGTCTTCCTATCCTTCCTAAAAACCTCTCACATTGGACACTTCTGTCCATGGCTTCCCTAGAAGGAGCCCTTATCCCCAGAATACATCCACACACACCCACAGAGCTTCCAAAAATAGGTGTGAAAACACCGCTGTCAACATAATGTTCCGATGAGCAGAACTGGGCCAAGGTCCATACACTGCCCCCTAAAACAGGCCGTAACAAATCAGCTGTTCCTCTCCCCCCTTTGAGCAAACCCCACCCTTCCCTCCAGCCCCAGCAGGGACAGGTAAAGCAGATACAGGCTGGGGCCCAAGTGGAGGACTGCGCAATCCAGTCCGGGGGCAGGGGCATTACCTCCAGGCTGAGCGCCATCTGCCGAATGTAGAGCATATTCAGGTCTTCCAGGATGTGCAATCTGTCCTGCATCTCTGTGTCCCCCAGAGCCCTTTCCCTTGGCAACCCTTGGAGGGCAGGTGGTACCACGTTGTCCCACAGTTACTCCTCCCACTGCTCCCCTGCCTGCAGAGAGGTGGCCAGCTCTGGAGCAGAAGGGAGAGCCTTAGCCTTTCCCTCCTCACTTCGGTTAGACCCTCTGGCTGCCGGTCCAAAGCCTTGGTAGGAGCCAGAAAGGGAGGAAAGGACAGTGAAGCGGGAAGAGCAGGGGCCTGGGAGGGGAGGCCAGCTACAGAGGGCACTATGGGCACAGTGTCCAGTCTTGCTTTGGTGGCAGCTGTTCTCCCAGCTGTGGAAGAAAAAGCCTCTTTCATTCCTACTCGGGCCCCTCCCCAGCTCCCGCCCACATCCCTGCCCTGGCCGACAGAGAATCTGTGTAAGGAGAGGGCAGTGAGGGGCAAGCACAGCTGGAAGGGGGCAGGGAAGGCACGCCTCTGCCTCTCGCGGGCTTCTTGGAGTCCTAGGGTTTGTCCGGAGCTTGGCACTCTCTTGGAGCAGGGGTCCGGCTCAGTTTGAGAAAGTTTGCAACAAGAGCCACAGAGGCTGGGGCTTGAAGGGAGATGAACACAGGGAGTGGGACAAAGGGGTGAGTCGGCAGTGCGGCGCAGCCCCAGTGCTACCTCTTCCAATTCGGGGCCCAGCCAGCCAGCCCCACCCGGGCTCACAATTACCTCGCTTTTCCAGCAGAAGGGAGGAGAGGGAGCGTGGCTGGGGTGTGCCTGTCTGCTGCTGCCCCCACTCCCCTCTGGGGGCCCCTTCCCTTCCAGACAGGAAACCAGCCCCGAGTCCCAGCCAGCTGCAGCGTGGCCCCCCTCCACCCCGGGCCCACGGAGTCACTCTCCGCTCAGCCGCAGCGGCCGGGCCCAGCGGCTCCGCCCCGGCTCCCGCAGGCCTGGCAGATCCCAGGGGCGGCGGGTTTCCCAGGCCCCTCCTCCTGTTCCCGGCCTCGATCCTTGCTCCTCCACGCCTGTCCCACGCGGGGTTTTCAGGCCGAGTTGCTGGGGATACAGAGACAAAATCGCTACCCCCCTAGTCCACTAGCTTCTGACTCAGAGAAGGCCTGGGACAGGGGACATGGGACACGGGTGTGAAAGGGCCTTTGTTCTGGGCAGCCTGGAGGGAAAGGGCAGAAGCGAGGCCTGGAATCCTGGCCCGGAGGGTGAGGGGCTGGGGAAGGCCCACCTCACTTAACCCTTTCTGGGCCCGGGAGAGGAGGACAGCTTGGAATTGGACTCTCCCTGGGCAAGTGTGGCTGATCTTGGGAACAGGCGTGTCACGGCGGTGCTGAGCACCTTCCGTCCTGGCTCAACGTACCCCTCCAGAACTTTCACAGCCTCTTTAGGGGGTTGCAGGTAGGAATTGGGCGCCTCTGCGGCGTGTGAGAGGTGTAGACTGGAGGACGCGGGAGGAAACTACCAGCTTAGACGCAGATTCCCCTTAAACCTCAGGAAAAGAGGCCAAAAAATGTGGGTGTAATGAATAACTCCAAAGGGTTAAAAGAAATCCTTAGCATACCCACCCTTCGAAGTACAGAAGGGGCGCCGGAGGGCTTGGGCGCAGCGGCAGATGGGAGTCCAGAGGTTAGGCAGAGGTTGGCTCATAAAGCTGGGAAGGCGCGTGGGACGTGGGACGCGGCTGGTAGCCGGACCCAGCGGGCGCCCGAACGTTTGGAGCCCGCCTGGCTGCCCACCACTGCCTGCCCGGGGGATTCCCAGAGGGGCTGTGTCCAGGCACCTTTGAGGAACCAAACCTGCAGCTCCTCAAATCGAGGCCAAGCAGGAGTTTTTCCAGTGGAGGCGAATCCTGACAACCAGGCCGGGGAAGGTGCGGGTCGGATGTGCGGGCGGTCCACACCTTACAGTTTCGGCCAACAGCTCCCGCCGCTTTGCACCCGCGCGGCGCCGGCTGTCCGGGGAGGCGAAGCAAGGCAGGGCTGGGACGCGTGCTCACCTCGGGTGTGTCGCTGAAAACGCTAAGTCGGAAGCGGCCGCGCTTGAACTCCATCTCCAGGGCTGAGCCCCTGGCCACGGTGACCCGGCTCCGGTGGTTTCGGGTGAACATGTTGGCGGCCCGAGTCTCAGCCAGCCCGTGCGCTCTCCGAGTCCCGGGCTCTGCCTCTAGTCCACTTCTCCCTAGTCGTCCCACCACTCCTAGCGCCTCCAGCTGCCTGGGTCCCAAACTCCGCCCCCCGAGAGGACACCTGGGCTGGGCAGGGCGCGGCAGCCTGCTCTTCCAGCCCCGCGAAAGACTCGGCCCGTTCGCCCGGCCAGGAAGAACCTGGACGCTGAGAAAGCCCGGCAGTCCCAGAGCCAGGGACTCACTACACTGCCCGAGCACTGCGTAGGCGCACTCTGCCTTCGGGCGGGATAGGGAGCCTCACCTGGACGTAGGCGGGCACAGAGAGCCCGGCCCCTCCCACCGCCCCCACTTGTCAAGTCAGAGTCCCTAGGTCGGAAAAAAAAAATCCCCTAGTCACGTGGATCGTGACTACACCCGCCCTCTCTAGCTGGGCCCCGACAGCCCCAATACTACCCAGGCAGCCTCCAAGCGGACCGCTTCAACTTCCTACTCTTCTAAATGTCCTGCTTAGGCGTCTCTGCGGCTAGCTGCCCACCAGAGGGGTCTCCTGATGTATATCTTGAATCCCTAGACCCTTCAGTGACAAATTTGCAGTCTTGGCCTAGTCATTGAATGTTTTCTTTTTCTGCGAAATGGAAATCTTACGTCTCTGGGCTGGCCCCAGGTAGCTGATGGCCACTGTGCCCATTTGAGTGATGAACTTTACAAGCTTCAGCTTTTCATCTGTTCAGCGGGGGCTGTAATTATTCCTATTCCTCAGGTTGCTGAGAATGAGTGCGAAATGTCTAGCATAATACCTGCCACCTGGCAAATGCGCTATACATGGAGCTGCAGACAGAGACAGCAGCTTTGTGTCCCTGGATCGAACATAGTAGTGTCAGCTCCTAGGACCCAGACCTTAAGTGACTTATGAGGGCAAGAGCTTTCCTGACAGAAACAAGATTACCACTCCTGCTTCTGGAGAAACAGGGCTTCCTCCTCTCCCCAAAGAGCTTCATGGGGCCAAAGGGCACTTGGGGTATTAGCTTGAGGACCACACAAGGATCTTTCCACCGATTGATTACTCTTTCCTCCATATTGGCCTGGCCTTACTCCGCACAGCATAGCCCAACTGCAGCCACAAACTCAATGTCTCCATCTTCTTAGGCTTTGACTCAGCTGAAAAGAAAACATCTGTTTCTTGAGGCTCTGGAACACGTCTGGGACCTACTGTGAGCCATGTGGGATCATTTATCCATCCCAACCCAGTCACTGCAGCCAGCGGATTAGCCATGCCTGAACTGGAGCTGAAGGGGTTCTGTTTCCACCAAGTGGAACCCAGCGAAGTGGAAGAGAGGAAGGGAGGGAAAGGCTTGTTATGATTTATATTTAGACATCCTCCCAAGGCCTCATGATCTCATAGGTGGGGCTTAGAGGGGGAGACCGGATTATGTGGCTGTGATACTGACCAGTGGATTCATCTGCTGGTGAACTTTAGCTAAGTGCGATGTCCAGAGGTGAAGTCTGGTCGGAGGAGGGTCACTGGGGGCATGGCCTGGGGAGTCACGTTCCCTCCCTCCTCTCTTTGTTTTCTAAAACTTGGGTGTATTTCAGTATTTCCTAAACATTGCAAACTTAAGATCCCATAGGACAGTGTTTGAGAATCCACATTAACAAATTTACAGTAGAACCACTTGACATAGATTTCATATGAGTCTCCTACATTATGAATTACATGACACAGAAGTATTAACTGGCACATCCACACAGTCCTCCACGCGATACCTCTCTACTACTCAAAACAGATTCCCCTTCCTAGATATAAAGTAGTCAGAATTACATTCAAATTTCAGGGTTAACACCAGAAACAAGTTATAGGAAACTGAAGTTGTCTGCCTGGCAAGCGCAAGGTCCTGAGTTCAATTCCCAGTACAGACAGACAGACAGACAGACAGACAGAGGCCTTGCTAGCCCCACCCCCAGGCAAGTTGAGGCGGCAACTGAGACTGGGAGTGGTGGCACAAGCCTATAATCCCAGCACTTGGGAGGCTGTAAACAGGCGGATCACTATGAATCTGATCTAGTAGTGAGTAGTAGTAGTCCACTCTACAGACCCTTCCTAAAATACAAAAAGAAAGAAAGAAAGAAAGAAAAGAGGAAAAAGTTGTGTCAACCAAAAGATACACAAGTTTCACATTAATTTTGTAATGGGTCTGAAATTCTGACAGATTTTTGGTCAAATAGTTTCCATTTTACAAATGTTCATTTTAGGGCTGGGGCCATAGCTCAGTGGCCTAAGTGTCTGCCTGGCACGCACAAGGATCTGGGTATGATGCCCAGTACAGCATGCTGTGCTAGCCCAGAAACTGAGCATGATGGCACATGTCTGTAACCCCAGTGCTGTGGAGGCTGAGACAGGAAGATCACTATGAATCTGAGACCTGGTACCAAAGAAAGAAGGAAGGAAGGAAGGAAGGAAGGAAGGAAGGAAAGAAAAAATTATTTGAAATACTAAAAACTATTAACTGAAAACTCTTTCTCTCTCTCTCTCTCTCTCTCTCTCACACACACACACACACAAACGAAAAAATGGTCCATAAAACACACACACACACACACACACACACACACACACACACGAAAAAATGGTCCATAAAACATTCTCCGTTCCTCCCGAAGGTCCTCCCTCTTCTCAGTCTTTCTCTGCTCTCTGCCGCCACACCAGGAGCTCTTTCTCTTCTGCCCTGCTCCTCCACTCTGCCACCTGCCTTGGAGCCAGCTAACTAGGGACTGAAACCTCTACAACCTGTGGGCCAAGTTAAAGCTTTCCTCCTTAGAGTCGTGGGTGTCAGGTACTATGACTCAGTGACAAGGAAAAAAAACTAACTGGTAACTTAGACCAGGTTGTTCTCCAAAGGATGCTCCAAGCACTTCCACCTGAAGCTGAGGGGCTGGATGTGGCATGTACATCCTCCACGCAGAAAAATTATATGAAAGCAGTTGTAGTCCAAAGGAAAAGTAAAGCAGAAGGTTTTATAAAATCCATGGCCCTTGCCAAGCCTGTGATCTCAGCACTGCCTGTCTCAGCACTGCCCGCAGCCTCAGCATTCAGGAGGCTGAGGCAAGAGGATGGTCACGAGTGGGGCTAGCCTAGGCTCCATGGTGCTCTCAAGGCCAGCCCAAGGTACCTGGTGAGACTGTCTCAAAACCATGAAAGCAAAATTTTTAAAAATTCATGGCATTTGAGATGTACCTTAAAGGATGAGCAAGGAGAAAGGGGAAAGCACTTTTTTTTAATTTCTTCAAGTATCAATTGTCATTCCTCTCAACTGTAAGCTTTCCAGGAAGGGACAATCTGTCTCATCCACTATTTTCTCCTCAGTGCCAGGCATATGGCAAGGGCTCCATAAACATCAGTAGAGGAAAGTAATAAAGGGGAGGGGACAGAGGATAAAGCTCAAGGCTGGGGATATAGCTTAACAGCACAGTGCCTGCCTGGCTAAGTGCAAGGACCTGAGTTTGACTCCTGGTACCAAAAACAGACAGACAGACAGACAGACAGACAGACAAGGAACAAAGGAAGGAAGGAAGGAAGGAAGGAAGGAAGGAAGGAAAAGAAGTGGATTTGAAAATACTTGACTAGGCCCATGCAGTCAGTGGTTTGCGCTGTCCACCCGCCCGGCTGGTGAGAAGCTCACCATGCCTTTCGTCAGAGATTTACTACACCCTTCCTTGGAAGAGGAAAAGAAAAAACATAAGAAGAAACGGCTAGTTCAAAGTCGAAATTCTTTTTTAGGGATGTAAAATATCCAGGTTGCCACAAGATTACCACAGTTTTCAGCCATGCTCAGACTGTGGTTCTTTTTTTTTTTTTTTTTTTTTTTT
>PVJA010033133.1:13422-23554 GCA_004027025.1 Myocastor coypus | reverse complement strand
TTTGGAGACAGGGTCTCGCTATGCAGTTGAGGCTGGCCTTGAGCTCACTTTTGTAGCCCAGGCTGGTCTTGAACTCGCATCGATCCTCCTGCCTCAGCCTCCCAAGTGCTGGGATTACAGGCATGCGCCACCACGCCCGGCACTCAATATTATTTATTAAAAGTAATTTTAAAAAAGGAGGGAGGGAAGTGTGTGTGAAGGGGATGAGAAAGAAATCAAGCTGTGCTAAGTACATGTAGCTGTTTCCTAAAATACATGTAAATGTCATGTACTGTAAACATGTACTAATTAAATGAAAAACCCTAAGAACAGAAAAGAAAGGATGAAAGAAAGAAAGAAAGAAACCACCTAGAGAGTAAAGCCATAACCCAGTGTGGGAAAACATTTTTGGTAGCTGTTTCACACATGAAGCACTAGTATCTAGAATATGTAAAGAAAAAAACTGCCGGGCGTGGTGGCTCATGCCTATAATCCCAGCACTCGGGAGGCTGAGGCAGGAGGATTGGTGCGAGTTTGAGACCAGCCTAGGCTACAAAAGTGAGCTCAAGGCCAGCCTCAACTGCATAGCGAGACCCTGTCTCAAAAAAGACAAAAAAAAAAAAAAAAAAAAAAAAAAAAAAAAAAAAAAAAAAAAAAAAAAAGATAAAAATCAGACCCCACAAAATGTAAAAACCTAATCTAAAAGTACACATCTGAAATTAACATTTTTCTGATGAAGAAGTAGGAACAGCAAATAAACATATGAAAAAAATATTTAACATCACTGGCCATTCAAAAGATACAAATTAAAGCAACACTGAGCGTCTATCTTACTGTGGAAGGTCTATTATGAAGAATTTAATCAATAACAAATGCTGCTGGGACTACAGGGAAAAAGAAATCCTTCTCCACTGTTCATGGGGTGTAGACTGGTGCAACCACTGTGAAAATCAGTGTGGAGATTCCTGAAAAAGCCAAAAGCAGGGGTTCCATTTGATCTAGCTATTCCAATTCTTGGTATCTTCCTAAAAGAATTAAAAGCATCAAACCACAGTGATATATGCATACTGATGTTTATTGGTATAGTTTGTGATAGTTAAATCTTAGAAAGAATCCAAATGTCATTATCTGATGAAAGGGTAAAAAAGGTAATTTTATATAATGGAGTACTATTGTGCCATACAAAAGGATAAATGGCTAGGCGGAGTAGCATATGTCTGTAATCCCAGCACTCAGGGGGCTGAGGCAGGAGTTTCATTGCCATTGTGACTTTGAGACCAACCAAAGTGAGTTCAAAACTAGCCTGAACTACATACCAAGAACCTGTCTCACACAGACAAAAAAAAAAAAAAAAAAAAAAAGGCAGGGGCAGGAATATAGTTCATTGATACACTGCTTGCCAGGCAGATGCAAACTGTTCAGTTTGACTCCTAGTTAAAAAAAAAAGAAAGAAAGAAAGAGCCGGGCGTGGTGGTGCACCCCTGTAATCCCAGCACTTAGGAGGCTGAGGCAGGAGAATCGGTGTGAGTTCAAGACCAGCCTGGGCTACCAAAGTGAGCTCAAGGCCAGCCTCAACTGCATAGCAAGACCCTGTCTCAAAAAAGAAAAGAAAAAGAAAAAGAAAGAATAAGGCTAAAACATTTCTAGCTAAATGGATAGACCTTTAGAACATACCTTTAAGTGAAAGAAATGAAACACAAATGTCTAAATTATGCATTCTTTTTTTTTTTTTTTTTTTTTTTGCGGGACCAGGGTTCAAACTCACAACCTTGCACTTGCCAGGCAGGCATTTGTGCCATGGAGCTATCTCCCCAGCCCCCTATGCATTCTTTCTCTAGTGTGAGAAACTACAAGTGTAAACAAGGACCAAAATGTCTAACAAATACTGGGAAATGCGAAGAAAATGTTCACATGTGAAGTGGAACAAGAGAGGAGGCACAGGTAAAGGAAAGAAGGGACAAGAAAACATGAGAATAGAATAATGTAAATAAAGTTCTCGGGCTGGGCAGGATGGTTCAGAGGTCTAAAGCACCTGCTTGGGAAAGCTTGGGTGGCTTCAGGGACCGAGGTTCGATCCCAGCACCACATGCTGTGCCAGCCCTGCTGTCGGGGTGGGCTGAGTTGGCCATAAAAATGAGTGAATAAACAAAGGTTCTGTAACAAGAAAAAAATAAATAAAATAAAATAATTCTTTAAAGAAAAAAATAAAAAAATAAAGTTCTCATAAACAAGGAGGGGAAGAGCTGAGGGCTGGGGATGGGGGAAAAAAGCAGCAGCAAGATAAATGATGTATATGGGGCTGGTGAGATGGCTCAGCCGTCTAAAGTACCTGCTTAGGCAAGTGCAGGAAACTACTGGGACCGCGGTTCAATCCCCAGCACCACATGCTGCGCCAGCCCCACCCCCAGGGAAGGCTGAGCTGGCCATACAATAAAACAATTTAGGGCCCGGCAGGATGGCTCAGTGATCTAAGGCGCCTGCTTAAGAAAGCTTAGGTGGCTGCAGTGACCGCGGTTCGATCCCCGGCACCACATGCTGCGCCAGCCCTGCCCTCAGGGCAGGCTGAGCCAGCCATAAAAATAAATAAAAACAAACAAACAAAAGTTCCAAAGCAAGAAAAAAAAAATTAAAAAAAAATTTAAAAAATAAAATAACAGCTGGGCGTGGTGGTGCACGCCTGTAATCCCAGCACTTGGGAGGCTGACACTGGAGAATTGGTGCGAGTTCAAGACCAGCCTGGGCTACAAAAGTGAGCTCAAGGCCAGCCTGAACTGCACAGCGAGACCCTGTCTCAAAAAGACAAAAAAATAAAATAAAATAAAATAAAATAAGATATATGATGTATAGGTATAAATTCCCTATGAGTGTGTCATTATGTGTTGAGATGGTGCACACCTGTACACCTAGCACTTGGAAGGCTGAGGCAAGTGGACTGCTGCAGGTTTGAGGCCAGCCTTGGCTACATTGTGAGTTCAAGGTCAGCCTGGACTACATAGTGAGACCCTGTCCCAAAAATCTAAAAATAAAACAAAAAAGCCTAGCTTGGTAGCAACTACCTATAATCCCAGCAATAGGGAGGCTAAGGTAGGAGAATCACCTTCAGTTGGAGGCCAGCCTGGTCTAAATAATGAGACCTAGTCTGAAAAAAAAGCATAAATAAATCGGGCAGGTAAGATAGTTCAGTGGTCTAAAGCACCTGCTTAGGAAAGCTTAGGCAACCACAGTTCGATCCCTGGAACCACATGCTGTGCCAGCCCCAACCTCCTGCCACAAAAAAAAACCATAAATAAGTAAACAAAGTGACAAGGAAAAACATTCCATCTCTTTTATTCCCCAGATGAAGTATTTGGCAGTGATAGCCATTTTAAAAATTGTAAAATGACAGAAGTACACAGATATTCCATACTATTCCCATCATTTACAAAACATACCTGCTCTTAGTGTTACTTTTTTCCATGTCGTTTTTAAGTGCAGCTGAAAGTTGTATTCTGTGTGGAAAAGCCTTGCATTATAAAACATAAATAACATATTGTACATGAAAAATATTTCCTACATACAAGTTAAAGACTGATTTCTCTTAAAAGATACAGCAAACATAAGCTGGTTAAAAAAACAAAACAAAACACATAGTATAGTTTGTGCAATGAAATTGCCAAAGAAATCCGATGGAACTCCAAGATGGCGAGGCTACAGTACCTGGCTGCACCAACCCATCCCACTTATGGCTCTAAGCAGTCTCCATATGGGGCAGGGGCAGGGTAAAGCCCAGAACTATAGTGACAGGCATGGCTCGAGACAGAGGCCTCAGGAACACACAAAGCGATCTGTACTGGAAATTAAGACATGCTGCTGCTGCTTTCTCTCCAACTTAGGGAGCTAAGGAATACGTAATAATGAAAACTAAATGGGGCTTGGAATATAGCTCACTGGCAGAGTACTATTCTCAGTACCACACAAAGAATAAATTGAGGGGCCCGGTGGGATGGCTCAGTGGTCTAAAGCGCCTGCATGGGAAGGCTTGGGCGGCAACAAGGACCGCGGTTCGATCCCCGGCACCACATGCTGTGCCAGCCCTACCTTTGGGGCGGGCTGAGCCAGCCATAAAAATGAGTGAATAAACAAATAAAGGTTCTGAAACAAGAAAAATAAATAAATAAATAAAATTTAAAAAAAAAAAAAAGAATAAATTGAAGGGGCCCGGCAGGATGGCTCAGTGGTCTAAGGTGCCTGCTTGGGAAAGGTTGGGCGGCTTCAGGCACGGCGGTTCGCTCCCCAGCACCACATGCTGTGCCAGCCCTGCCCTTGGGGTGGGCTGAGCCGGCCATGAAAATGAGTGAATAGACAAACAAAGGTTCTGAAACAAGAAAAAATAAAATAAAATAAAATAAAGAATAAATTGAAAAGGCAACACAGCAGTAATAAACTCTTCCTTTCTTTATAATTAAAAAAAAAAAACTTTAGATTGTGAATAAATCTACAAAGAAATTCATCCATGAATACCAGAAATACAAAGAACTACTTTTTTTTTTTTTAATGGCCGGCTCAGCCTGCCCTGAGGGTGGGGCTGGTGCAGCATGAGGTGCCAGGGATTAAACTGTGGTCCCCATGGCTGCCTAAGCTTTCCTAAGAGCCATCCTGCTGGACCAAGAGCTACATTAAAAGACATTTAATTGAAATTATTTAATCAAACTGTAAGTCTATAATCTACCATGTGTGTCGTAATGTACTCCTGAAACATAAGGGTAGGGACATATTACAAGAAATGTTATCACTAGGTGATTCTCTCCTGTGCAAATGTCAATGGATGAAAGCTAAGACAGCCATGATGTCACCATATAACGTAATGCTGCATACCATCTTGTTCTATGTAGTTTGCTGTCACACAGGACATCACTGTAGCTCTGTACCAGCGCAGACCAGGATAGAATACTTATATTTAAATATTCATTGAGGGGCGATGGAGATTACTCAGCAGTCTAAGTAAGTCCTGCCTATGCAAGTGCAGGGACCTGGGTCTAATCCCTGACACCACAGGCAAATGGTCACACAGTGGACATGCTGAGCAGGCCCTGAAACCAGGTGCGATGGTACACGCCTGTAATCCCAGAATTGAGCAGGCTGAAAACAACAGGATTACTAAAAGTCCAAGCTCCATAGTGAGACCTGGTACTCAATACATAAAAGCAAATATTCACTGAATGAATTTAAAAGTATAAATTAACTAAAACTGTATTTAACCTGGGTACTGCCCCACATACATGTAGTCCCACATACTTGGGAAGCTGAGGCAGAATGATCTAAGCATCACTGCACTTAACTGATTCATTTATTCCAGGAGAAAAACTTTTCTTCTTCCCCTCATCCCCATTTCACATTCAGGTCACATGCTTATACTCAAATTATGAAACTTACCTGCTCAAAGCAAGACTTTTCATTTCAAATGCAACTTTTACCTCTTCAATTTCATTTTCCAGGTCTTCAACTTTACTATTAGAGAAACAGAAAAGAATTTCAGCAATATCAGAAAAAGTAACTGTCGAAATGAATGTATGGGGGCTGGGGAGATAGCTCTGTGGCACAAGTGCCTGCCTGGCAAGTGCAAGGTTGTGAGTTTGAACCCCAGTCCTGAGGGGGGAAAAAAAAAAGAATGTATGAAGAAAACCTGTGCAGAGTAACATATTTCTACTTCAAGATAAGTACTCTACAGACTCACCATATCAGCACATAGTTCAGCACATAGTTATAGATTTACTACACTGATTTTTCTAGCAGTACTGGGGAACGAAGGCAGGGTCTCCACACTGAAGCACATTCCCAGCCCTCTTTTATTTTTGTTTTGAGACAGGGAGGTCACTCAACTCTCCAAGCTGGATTCAAACTTCACAGTCCTCTTGTCTCAGCCTTCCACAGTGCTGGAATTATATGCAAAACTGATGCTTTCTTCTCTTTAAAATGAGAAAAAGGGGCCAGCAAGATGGCTCAGTGGTCTAAAGTGCCTGCTTAAGCAAGCTTAGGCAACCACAGGGACTGAGGTTTGATCCCTGGAACCACATGCTGCACCAGCCCCAACCACAGGGCAGGCTGAGCCAGCCATAATACAAAGAAAGAAAGAAAGAAAGAAAGAAAGAAAGAAAGAAAGAAAGAAAGAAAGAACAAAAGAAAGAACGAAAGAAAGAAAGAAAAATGAAACATCTTTACTACCCAGGGCAGGCTGAGCCAGCCATAATATAAATAAAGAAAGAATAAAGCTTTAATGAAACATCTTTACTACACTGTTCTTACACGACAGTGGCGAAGCGTTCCTTAAAAAAGAATGCTTTCTGAGCTCTTCCCAGTTATCTTCTAAAGTGATGCCACAGAATGTAACATGGTTACATAACAGGCTATGTGAAAGTCTCCATTCCAATCAACAGCTTCCCAATATGTGTGTGAAATTATTTAGAAAAATAAAGAGGGCTGGGGAGATAGCTCAGTGGCTTAAGCGCCTGCCTGGCAAGCATAAGCTCTTGAGTTTCATCCCTAGTACCAAGTAAGTCTACAGCCATACCAGTCTGAACACACCAATCTCATCTGATCTCAGAAGCTAAGCAGCGTTGGACCTGGTTAGTACCAAATGAATGAATGAATGAATGAATGAAAAAAGGCAGCCAAAGCTATAACAGAGATGATCTCAATAAGTCTTAGTAAAAACAACAAATAAAAATTTAAAATATGACGTACGCTTCCATTTGTTTTTCTTGTATGATTTGTTCTGGAGTTTTTTCTTCATCTACAAATAAATAATTTTTTAAAGTTAGAAATGTTTTAGAATAGCACTTCCCAAAAGGAATATAATAAGGCACAAAACAAATACAAAAGATAAAATTTAGTGTATCTGTTTATATAAAAGAAACACATGAATTAATTTTAATAGTTATTTAGCTCAATAAGCCTCAATTATTATACGATTAATTTAAAATTATCAACAATATTGCACATTTTCTTCTTCTATGCGTGTTTTATATTTACAGTCTATCTCGATGAACAGTAACCACATTAGCCATACAAAACTACTGGCTACCTTAGGGCTGGTAGACAGAATGTTCTGATCATATTTTTATGGAGAAGGCACTGAGGACTGACTCTGTGGTCTCACATGTGCCAAGCAAGTTTTCTACCACAGAGCTATATATCCTTAGCCTGAAAGAACCATTTTATCACACTTTTTTTTTTCCAGGACTGGGGATTGAACTCAGGCCCTTGCACTTGCCAGGCAAGTGCTTATTCTACTGAGCTATCTCCCCAGGCCAAGAGAACTATTTTAAAATGACAGAAAAGAGCTGGAGGTGTCTCAGCACTGATTCTCATAATTCCATCACTTAGGTGGCTGAAGCAGGAATATTGTGATGAATCTGAGCCCATCCTACAGGATAGGTTCACTGTCTGAACCAAACAGTGAGACCCCGTCTCAAAACAAATTCCCCCTATAAGACAGGAAATCAAAGGGAGTAAAAAAAAACTACATTTAGCAGCCGGGGAGATAGTTCAGCTGTCTAAAGCACCTGTTTAGGCAAGCTTAGGCAACCTTGGGGACCATGGTTAAATCCCCAGCACCACATGCTGCACCAGTCCCACTCCCAGGGCAGGCTGAGCCGGCCATAATTAAAAAAACAAACAAACATTTAATGTCAAGAAGCAAACTACAGGCTTTTTTGCCTATACTTACAACAATTAGAAATTAGGCCAAAAAAAAAAAAAAGAAAAGAAATTAGGCCAGCAAGAGCTCAGCAGGCTTAGGCAAGCACAGGGACCAGGGTTTGACTGGTATCACATGCTCCACTGCCCAACCTCAGTGTACTGAGAGGTCACCTGCACAGGCATGGTGGCCCATGCCTGTAATTCCAGTGCTGGGGAAGCTAAAAACAGAGATTCCCCACAAGTGCCTGTTACACAGTAAGACACTGTACCCATATTCATAAAAAAAAAATTAGAGGGCAGGGGAGATAGCTCAGGGGCACAAGAACCTGCCTGGCAAGTGCAAGGTCTTGAGTTCTGTCCCTGGTTACACACACACAAAAGAAATTATAAATTAAATTTAAAAATTATAGCCAGGGAAGCCGGATGTGGTGTCTCACGCCTGTAATCCCAGCACTCGGGAGGCTGAGGCAGGAGGATTGGTGCGAGTTTGAGACCAGCCTGGGCTACAAAAGTGAGCTCAGGACCAGCCTCAACTGCATAGCGAGACCCTGTCTCAAAAAGACAAAAAAAAAAAAAAATTATAGCCAGGGAGATAGCTCAGAAGAATACATACTTGCTTGGCAAGCACAAGGTTCTGAGTTCATTTCCTGGTACCACAAAAAAAAAAAAAAAAGATACCCCAAAATTATAAAAACAGCATTCAAAACCATTAAATGCTTAAGGATAATTCTATACAGTATATTCTTTATACTGAACCCTACTGACTACTGAAATGAGTAGATATACTATGCACATGTCAGGAGACTCCATATTGCTAATTGTTATGGTTTATATCTAGTTGTCCCCGGAAAGCCTCATGTAATCATGGGGCAGGGACTTCTAGAGTTTGCAACTTGATTCATGATCGTGAGTTTATGTGTTTTAGCACTGATCTAGAGTTTGAGACTTGATCCATGATCCCTGGGATTATGTGTTTTAGTACTGATGGGATTATGGGTTTAAGTACTCCTGGGATTATGGGTGTGACCTAAAGTGGATAGGCTAAGGCAGAGAGCCTGATGTAATTTATTTATTTATTTATTTTTAAATTTTTTTTTCTTGTTTCAGAACTTTTGTTTTCTGTTTATTTATGTATTTTTATGGCTGGCTCAGCCTGCCCTGAGGGCAGGGCTGGCACAGCATGTGGTGCCAGGGATCGAACTGTGGTCCCTGCAGCCGCCTAAGCTTTCCTAAGCAGGCACTTTAGACCACTGAGCCATCCTACCGGGCCCGAGCCTGATGTAATTTAAAGAAAGACAGAGAGACAGACTCATGCTGTTGCTCTGCTACCCAGGTTGGTTGGTTGCCTCTGTCGTGATTATTGCTGTTCTGCCACCATGAACTGGATGCACTCTGCCCTGTTCCACTCAGCGTTGGGCCAGCCGAATATGGACTGAAACCTCCAGTGACCGTGAGCTAAATAAACGTTTCCTTCCTTCATTTTGAGTGTCAGGTATTTGTCCCAAAAACAAGTAAAAAGTAATTAAGACAGCCAGTGAACTGGCTCAGTGGTCTAAAGCACCTGGTTAGGAAAGCTGAGGCAACTGCAAGGACAAACAACAGTTTGATCCCCCCACTATCCCATCTAAAGGTTCATTCCCTTGTATCAGGCCATGCATTCTTCTTCACAACTAACAAAATCACCTTGTTTTTTTTTCTTTTAATGTTTTGCTACACTACCACACACATAAACAATGTTTTTTAAAGTTGACTTTCCATTATAGTACTGTTCATTATCAAACTTATACAAGGTTACTTGAAAAATGAGACCACTTACTTGCATCAATCATTGACTTATATTCTAAAAGTTGTTGTTTTGTCTGTGTTCTCAGCCTGTAAACATATATGGGAGAACATAAAGTCATATGACTATGGACTCAGGTATCATCACATGATAAACTTGTTTTTTGTGTGTTGCAGAGTGATATAATAAAACGGGCATAAATAATAAAGATCATCTTGTTTCTAAATAAACAGTCCCCCTCAAAATAAATAAATAATAGGAACCAGCAGAAAGCCTTCTAGTTAAGCCTCATTTTATTTAAAATGAACAGAAAGGGGGACCAGGGAGATAGCTCAAGGGACAAGTGCCTGCTTGACAAGTGCAAGGTCCTGAGTTCGATCCCCGGTTCCACAAAACAAATAAATAAATAAAATGAACAGAAAGGGCTGGGGAGATAGCTCATTGGCCTAAGTGCCTATCTAGCAAGCTCAAAGTGCTGAAATCAGTCCTTTGTACCAAAATAAATAATAAGAAGAAAAAGAAAGAAAGGAAAACGAAGAACTCATTTAAAAGGACACAAAGGCCAGACATGGTAGCACACTCTTGTATCCCAGCACTGTGCAGGTTGAGGCAGGTGAAATCACTTGCAATTGGATGCCAGCCTGCACTTCTTAGTGAGACCTTGTCCAAAGAAGAAGTAGGGGGGGGGGGGGA
>PVJA010033133.1:0-13322 GCA_004027025.1 Myocastor coypus | reverse complement strand
GCCCGGCGTGGTGGCTCACGCCTGTAATCCCAGCACTTGGGAGGCTGAGGCAGGAGAATTGGTGCGAGTTCGAGACCAGCCTGGGCTACAAAAGTGAGCGCAGGACCAGCCTCAACTGCATAGCGAGACCCTGTCTCAAAAAGACAAAAAATAAAATAAAATAAAATCAAAATAAAAATATAACAACAATGCTTTAAAAGCAGCAAGTCACCTGACTGATTTAGAAAAAGGTCTGCAAAACTTCTTTTTCCCTGCAAAAGACCAGCTGTCAAAGAGTTTGGGCTTTGGGGGCCTCAGCCCCTGTAGCAGGAAAGCTGTGTTCCAACACGGGAACTGACATTTCCATTTCACATAATAACCGTGTGCTGTGAAATCTTGCGACCCCTCTCCGCGTTAAACACAAGAAAACTATTCCGGGTGGCCACACCAAATGGGCCTCGGTGGGCCCACTGCTTTAGAGGACTAAGGTCCCTTGTCGTCCAACATTCCCTACACTCGCTTAGTGCAAAAGCAAAGTCCTGCAGGGCTCGGGACAGGCAGCCAGAGAAACGACCTGAGCAGCAGCGACAGGCGGTCCTCGCCGCGCGCCTCCCGGATGCCGGCCCCTTCAGAATCTGCAGCAACCTCCGCCTGCGGCTCCATCGATGGCTGGGCGGCGCCAAGGAAAAACTGGAGTCCGTCAGAGACTGCCCGGAAGACGTTCTTTTCCCCGCCACAAAATTGACGCCCGGAAGGAACTCGCGTGTCCCGCCCTTTCCGCCCAAAGACACGCCCTCTCTTGTTGAAGGCACGCCCTTTCATTTGAGACCACGCCCTCCAGCCCCTATCTGGTCCAAGTGACTGCTGCTGTCTTGCTCTTCACGTCACTCTGCCCTAGGTATAGTTATGGGTTACTAATAAACGATCCCAGGAATCGGACTCGGGGTGCAGTTCACTGCCTAGCATGCGTTGGGTACTCAGCACCAAAACAAAACCTTTGTCCCCTTAAAGCAAAAAGAGCTTTAACGCCAGCTGCAGCCTGCAGGGGTAACGCCGACAAAAAGGTCATTTAGGATGACCGGACCCAGCTTGCGGATTCCCTCGGTCGGTTTAAGCAGAGGAATGCGGGGCTCAAGTTCAACTGCCCCGCGGGCAAGGCAGAACGGGAGTCAGACTGGCGCTCGCCATCACTCTACAGCCCGCGCGCCGCTCCTGAGGCCTGGGCGCCCCAAGTGTCTGTATTACGACTCCACAGGTCACGGTCGAACCGCAAAGGAGAAAGTGAAGAAAATGCTGGCCATACAAGTGCCTGATCCAAGTTTTTCACTGTAGTCCTTCCTACAGGGGACAGCGCCTGCAACTTCTTGAAACGTGAGGGCCCTGGATTCTCTACAACGGGTTCCAAACCCCCCAAGCCAAACTGAGCTGCTGGTTATACATCCCCCAGATCACGCTTAAAATTCAAGGCACAGAGCCGGGCGTGGTGGCGCACGCCTGTTATCCCAGCACTCAGGAGGCTGAGGCGGGAGGATCGGTGAGAGTTCGAGACCAGCCTGGGCTCCAAACCGAGCTCAAGGCCAGACTGAACTGTACAGCGAGACCCTGTCTCAAAAAGACAAAAAAAAAAAAAAAAAAAAAAAAAAAAAAAAAAAAAAAAAAAAAAAAAAAAAAAAAAAAAAAAAAAAAAATTCAAGGCACAGGAAGGTGCAAAATAGAAACCCAAGTCCGCCACTCCCTCCCCAACTTAATGGAATACTTTGTTTTATTTCACAAATTTTGTTTTATAAAAATCTTTCTCACTTTGCTACTTACTGTGACTGCCTTCCAGTATCTCACTTCAGTCTTATCCTTGTGAAACAGGATAACTGTCAGCCCTTTGAGTGAAGGAGTATATCAGGCAATTACAAATAAAAAGTGGGCAGGCCTTCGAGACTATTAAGCCATAATAAGACACAAAAAGTCAGTTGAGTCTTCAAAACTATGTGATCAGCGGAGCTGCCGACAAGCGAGAGGCAAAAATAATCCTGGATCTTTAAAATCAAACCCAGGGGCCCGGCGGGATAGGTCAGTGGTCTAAAGCGCCTGCTTAGAAAGCTTGGGCGGCTTCAGGGACCGCGGTTCGAACCCCGGCCCACACGCTGCGCCAGCCCTGCCCTCAGGGCAGGCTGAGCTGGCCATAAAAAATGAGTGAATAAACAAAGGTTCTGAAACAAGAAAAAATAAATAAATAAATAAATAAAATCAAACCCAACCTAGTAAGAACTTTCCCATTCTCTGGGTTTGGGCCTCCTCCTGTCTACGTAGCTAAGAGCACCAAGAAGATCAGCATTGTCACCGAATACGGGACTCACCATGGTGCCTCACTCGGGAAAATGATGAAGAAGCATGCCAAGTACACCTGCTCCTTCTGTGGCAGGACCAAGATGAGGTGAACTGTGTTGATCTGGCACTCTGGTTCCTGCATGAAAAACGTGGCTGGTGGTGCCTGGACCTACAAAACCACTTCTTCTTCTTCTTTTTTTTTTTTTTTTCAACTGTAGCATCCAGTTTCTATTCACAAAGAAAAAGCTCCAGTCCATCTTTTAATTTTTTTGAAAAATTCCTGACATTACAGAACTAAACTGAAATGTATTAATATTCCACTCTTACATTTTCATGACAAACAGAAAAATTCATGAGCCAAAAAAACCAAAACAAACGAATAAAAAAAGGGGGGAAGAAGCTTATAAAACTAAATATGGATCTCAGCATAAACAGCTGAACAGCGAAAGGAATTAAAATGCTTTAATTAAAAAATCACGAGTGGATGATAAAGTGTGTAGAAACTGAAAATTTACAAACTATTTAAAACCTGGAATCGCTGACTGTTCAGAAACCACAGATGGATCATGGGTGGTGGTGAACAGCAGAAAGGGTTATGGATGAATCTGCATTGTTCTAGCTGCTCCCCATGCCACCCGTCTCCGAGGAAAGCCTGACATTGATTAGATACTGAGCCAGGCTAATGCTGGCAGCAGATCCAGTGATGGTAACCTGCCTATCAGTAGATCCTTCCACTGGATTTGCAATTTTGATCTGCGCCCCAGACATCTGACGGATCTCATTGATTTCGGCACCTTGACGGCCAATTATGCAGCCAATCAAATCATTTGGAATGGTGAGTTCATGAGAAGTAGTCTGAGCAGATGCATCCAAACCTGCACTGAATCTGGTGTTGCCATGCGTCATGGGAAAATGAGACTATTGCATTGCCAACTGGTGCAGCTTGGTCAAATCTGGTTGTGGAATGGCATACTGTCCTTGAATGGTATAGGCCTGACCACCTGCAAAGATGACTGGAGAAGTTGATGGCTTGGGCCGGTACGGGATGGTCACGCCCTTCGGGGGGGACTCCAACATGACCACGCAGATCTGTTTGACACACTCAATGATGGATTGTGGGATGCCAGCTATAGTGATGGCCCACTCAGTTGAGTTGGGGAGCATATCTCCTGCCACTTGGACCTGAGCCCCTGTACTCTCTCATATTTCCTTGATCTTGCAACCGCCTTTTCCAATGAGAGAGCCACACTGACTAGCAGGGACCACCAGCCTCAGAGTGACTGGGGGTCTACTGGTAGCTGTGCTATTGGTCATTGAGCTGCTGATGTCTTCTTCCAGTTTGTCAATAATCATAGCAAAGTCTTTGAAGATAGCATTAGTGGGTCCAACCAAAGTGATAATCCGCTCAGGACAATTCCCTTCTGAGATGTTGATACGTGCACCACTCTCCTCACTCATCTTCTTAACTGATTCTCCTTTCTTTCCAATGATACTGCCAACTTCCTTCCCATGCATAAGTAGCGGGATGGTGAGAGTGACATTTAATACACCTTCAATCACACTGGTGTCCATGCCGAATACTATGGAGAGCTGGACTTTTTTTTTTTTTGTCTTTTTGAGACAGGGTCTCGCTATGCAGTTGAGGCTGGTCCTGCGCTCACTTTTGTAGCCCAGGCTGGTCTCGAACTCGCACCAATCCTCCTGCCTCAGCCTCCCAAGTGCTGGGATTACAGGCGTGAGCCACCACGCCCGGCGAGAGCTGGACTTTTTAAGTGGTCAAGTCTTTGGTCACTGGTGGGGAATCAAAGCCAAAAACTGCGGGCGCGAGGCAACTGAGGGGAAAAGGGGAGCGCCGGGAAGGGGAAGGGCGGGAGGCCGGGGGCGGAACAATAGGGACGGGTGGGAAGGCAAGGGGGGCCCCGCGAGCGGGCGGAGGAGGAAGGGGGGGTGGAGGAGGAGGAAGAGAAAGGGGGAAAGAGACCCCGGGGTGGGTGGAGGGCGGCGGAGGGCAGGCGGGAGAGGGCGCAGGCTGCGGCTGCTCCGGCTGCTGCCTCTGCTGGTCTCTACAAAACCACTTCTGCGGTCACAGTCAATCAACCATCAGAAGACTGAAGGAATTCAAAGACCAGTAGAAGCTCTTAACATCCCTAGCCTACAATAAATGGGTTAATTTATGTAAAAACAAACAAACAAAAAAAACCCAAAAAAGTTCCCAGATGATAAAGTTATATATATTCAAGTGGCAAGAAACAAATACATATGTTCTATGTGACTAAAGTGGCCTCTTGGGGCTGGAAAGATAGCTACGTGGCACAAGTGCCTGCCTGGCAAGTGCAAGGTCATGAGCTCGACTGTCCCGCAAAAATAAATAAATAAAATAATAACATAAAATCTTAAAAAAGAAAAAATTTTGTCAACTACCTATAGACAGAAGACTAACATCCAGAATATAGTTAGAGCTCAAAAGCTCAAATGCAAATAAAAGACCCAATCAAAAAATGGGCAATTGCCAGGCGTGGTGGTGCATGCCTGTAATCCCAGCACTTGGAAGGTTGAGGCAGGAGGATCAGTGTGAGTTTGAGACTAGCCTGAGCTACAAAAGTATTTCAGGGCCAGCCCGAACTGCATAGTGATACCCCGTCTCAAAAAGACAAAAAAAAAAAAAAAAAAAAAAAAAAAAGGTGGGGGGCAATTGAAATGAATCCACTTCATAAAAGTACAAATGGCCCATATGGACATAAAAAATGTTCCACATTCCTGGCCTTTACAGAAATGTAACATTTTCTTTTGTGTGGGGGGAGGGGCTAGTGGGACATGTAGATCAAACCGTGGTCCCTGAGTGCTTGCCTAAGCAAGCACTTTAGCCCACTGAGCCATCTCATTGGCCCTGAGAAATGTAAACAACAGTGAGACTTCACCTTACTCCAGAAAGAATTACTGTCATGAAGAAACCAAATAGTAATGAACAAATGCTAGTAAGGCTGGAGTGGGGAAAAGAACCCTTTTCCTGCGTTGTTGCATTGAATGGAAACTAGTACAATCATATGGCACTTAGCATAAAGGTCAGTGAAACAAACTTTTGATCTAGTTAATTCCTTCTAGGTATCTCCCTGAATTAAAGATGCTGTCTCAGTTACTCTTCTGTCATTACTGGGACAAATACCCAACATACAAAATGAAGCAAAGAAAGGTTTATTTAGTTCACAGTTACTGAATGTTTCAGTCCATACTCAGCTGGCTCCATGGCATAGGGCAACCTTTCATAGCAGCAGTCAAGAGCAGAGACCAAAGAGAAGAGCAGCAGCAACAAATGGCAACAGAAGAAGTCTCTCAATCTCTCACATACTGCATTCAGGATATCTGCCTCAGGCTGGGCGCGGTACTCAAATCCATAATCCCAGTAGTACTGACACCCACAATCCCAGGGGATCATGAATTAATTTCAAACTGTGTAAGTCTCCACCTCATGACTGCATGAGGCTTTGGGGGGACAACTAGACACAAACCATAACAGATGCCATACTATAATGATAGATGTGTAGCTATTTTTATACTGGCTCTACAGAACAGAAAAATTGTTTGGCCAATTATCCCTGGACATACATTTGATACTAGTATACTAATATGGGTGTCTGAAAATTAGATGCCCATAATAGAAATTGCAAATTGCTTATATGTTAATCAATACAGAAGAAGGGATAAAGAAAATATATTTATGCTCAGTGGAGTGCCACTCTATCAAGGACATATTTAAGTCATTGGAGGGCAAATGGAGGCACCTGAATCCATGTTAAGTGAAGTAACCCCAATGCACAAGGTTAAATACTGCATGGTTTCTCTGAGAAGCTCCACATATAAAGAGTAAAATATGACGCCTGGGGACATAATCCAGCGGTAGAGCCCTTACCTTCATGAACAAGTCCTTGGGTTCAATCCCCAGCACAAAAACAGAATAGAAAAAAGGACAGCTAGGTGTGGTGACACGCATGCCTTTAAACCCGCCGCTCAGGAAACTGAAGCAGGAAAATGACTAGTCGAGGCCAGCTTGAACCACACAGTCCCAAAAAGATAAAGCCAAAATAAATGAAGGCCCAGCACTTGGGAGGCTGAGACAGGAGGATCGGTGCGAGTTCAAGGCCAGCTTGAACTGCATAGTGAGAACCTCTCTCAAAAATACAACCACACACACCTTTAAAATTTATGTGGTGAGCTGGGCATGGTGGCACATGCCTGTAATCCGAGCACTAGGGAGGCTGAGGCAGGAGAATCGGCGCGAGTTCCAGACCATCCTGGGCTACAAAAGTGAGCTCAAGGCCAGCCAGAACTGCATAGTGAGAACTTGTCTCAAAAAGACAAAAAAAAAAAAAAAAAAAATTTATGTGGTGAATACCTATAACTATATAGTACATGGAAGGATACACTCTATAAACTATTGATATTCTGATGTGAATGTATTAAATTGACTTAAACTTTTTTAGTATTTCTTTTGAGCAGTTTTATTTAATAAAAATAACCCATGAAATTCAAATATGGTTATCATTATTAAGATACCAAACTGAGAGCTGGAGAAATGATTAACATAGTTTATTTAGACTTAGGATAGCAGCCACCAGAAGCAGCAAAAGACAGGGGGCAGGGAAGAGCAGGGAGAAGTAGCACTTTTATTTTAAACGAGAACAAGGCAGGAGATCTTTCGAGATGCTGCAGCAGCTTACACACAGGAGCCAGTACTGTAGGAACAGCTTTAGGCATCATCTTCACTCACACTAAAAGCCAGGTACACAAAAAAGAACCAGGTATACATATAGACATACAGGCAAAGCAACGATTATACATTAGTTAGATCCCCTGGGAAACTAAAAGCAGTTTTTAAGCATAGTCCCACACATCCTTTAAAGTAAGTGTTTAGGTTATCCTAGAATAGAAACTAACCGCGTAACCAGTTAAGGTATAAAAATAAAAAGGCCCACAATCTTTATTAAAGTCTGTCAATGCAATATAATATGTACAAGTGGCACATGGTGCCAATTTTATTTGCAGATAGAGTATTCAAGTTTACAAGTTACACCTTTGCCACAGCCTTGGCCAAATCTTCAACTAATGCACAATTTAGCTGTGCTAGAGTGCTGATGTTAGCATGCTTTGATGTGGCATATTTGTTCTTGATGGTCTGGAAGAGAAAAAAAGCACAGAAGCCATTTATGAAAGAAAGCGCACAACCAACAACAAAATTCATACTCATGGAGCTTTAGAGTTTTACATGCTATTCATTGAAAACATCCTCACTGTGGATGTAGCTCAGTGGTAGAAGGGCTGGGGATCCAGCTCAAGGCATTGCCTCAAACATGAGGCAAATCCTCTCCCAGATAGCTCCAGTGCTAACTCCCTCCAACATCTAAGCCAGGCATTGTGGTATGTGGCCTGTAATTCCAATTAGTTCTGAGGATGAGACAGGAGAATTACTTGGGTCTAGAAGTCATGGGCCAGCCCAGGCAACATAGTAAGACCCAGTCAAAACAAAAACTAATAAACTCAATGCCAACTACATATATAGTACTTTAAAAAAAAAAAAAAAAAAAAAAGCAAAAAAAAAAAAGCTGGCAAGGTGGCTCAGCAGTCTAAAGCACCTGCTTAAGAAAGCTTAAGCAACAGCAAGGACCACGGTTTGATCCCTGGCACCACATGCTGTGCTAGCCCCACCCCCAGGGCAGGCTGAGCGGGCCATAATGTAAACAACAACAAAAAAATATGCATCTACATGCAGTCTTAATTTTTTTTTCTCCAGCAGTAGAGAATGAACTCAGGGTCTTTGCACTAAACTACATCCTTACTGTTCGTTTGCTTATTTATTTGAGACAGGCTTGCCTTCAACTCATAAATGTAGGGCAGGCTGATTTCAAATTTTTGATGACCGTCTTGCCTTAGCCTCTTAAGTGCTGGGATTACAGGTTGGCAGCCTCCCAAGTGCTAGAATTACAGGCATGCACCACCATGCCCGGGACTCACCATATGCTTTGTAAGCCCACGATTGACCATTACTATATTCTTAGCCAGGTGCTGCATTACAGGAAAAAGAGACTCTTCAGTGTACAACAGGTAATGCTGCAGAGTTGGTGTCTAGGACAACACAAACATGTTAAGAATTCTTAACAATGGTTTTTAGGAATTTCTCAATGTTATTCAAGACTGGGCAGGAGGATGGATATACATGACTCATTATTGTAACTGGGATTTAGGGACACTAAACCCCCCAGGTGCTTTCTCTTGCTTTGTAGAAGTTTGTGCTCAAATTTAATAACACTAATGTAATCACTAGCTTGTCCACCCTAAAGCTAGGCTCCCAGTCCCCAGAGGTTGACTTTGACTTTCAGAGTTCTATTTCTTGAGCACAGATTAGTGCCCGGCACAAAGCAGAAGTATCAGTGAAATCTTTGAATCTTGTACATTTGGCCTGTGGGGGTTTCTACATCTATAAGGGTTATCAAAGAGTTACATAAGGATTAAAATCAGGGAAGAAATGCAAGCATTGTGCAGATGACATAAACAGTATTTGTTAATATTTTTTTCCATATTCAGTAAGTGCTGCATTGCCTTAATGATGCGTTCTACATTCAGACCAATACTAGAACTTACCCATTCACCATTATCAAGAATTTTCTGGGCTAAGCAAAAAGCTCCTGCTGCAATTTGAGAAGGAGGAAAGTGCACCATATCATAGTCCAACATAGACAGTTCCATCAGGTATTTGGCCAACGTATGTTGCTCAACATCAACCTGGAACAAAATCCACAATTTACTAAGTTGATTTTGGAGAATTTTATACTGGTAATGACCCATGTATCCATGTCTTTTTTTTTTTGGTGGCCTGCTCAGCCCACTCGGTGGGTGCAGCTGACAACGCATGTGGTGCCAGGGATGGAACTGCAGTTCCTGCACTTTGCTTAATTTAGACCAGCTACTCTCTGGCCTCATATATCCATGTCTTTAACTACAAATATCTGACCACCAACTCTAGATGCAATTACCCATGAAAGATAGTCATAATTAATATCTCATCAAAAATAAACATCTTTATTCTTCTCCCACAAAGGTAGGCACTTAACACAGGTTAAGGGCAGTATTCCCTAACTTCTCACACCAAGTTTGTCATGATATCCTTACCTCTCCAATCTTAGATGCTCTACGAAGAAAGTGCAGGGGTAGTGGGCGACCCAGACCAAAGTTTAAAACTCTTAGGATCTTCATTTCCATCTGCCTGATCTGGTGCTTAGTGTAAGTGTTATTAGTCACGTAGGCAAAGTCCCCAATTTCAGGAGGGTACATTTCTTCGTATTTGCTTGCGATGAACATGGCAGTGATTCCGACCAGTTGCAGCATCTTCTTAGGCACACAATTATTCTACAGTGGCAATTTTCAGTGGGTGAATAACAGTACTTGACAAGGAGACTTACTTCCATGGCCCACACCAATCTACAACAACTTATTTCCTAACACAAATGCAGTTGAACAGTATCCTCTGATTCTGGACTACTGAATTATAATTGGGCTGGGTTGTCATGCCTATAATTCTGCACTTTGAGAGATGGAGACAGAAAGAGTCCAAGTTTGAGGATGCTGGGTAATTTAGTGACAATGTCTCAAAATAAAAAAAAGGGCCAGGAATGTAGCTCCATTCAAAAGCTCTGGATGCAACTCCCAGTACCACCAAAATAAAATTTTATTTTATTTTAGTAAGGGTCTACAGGGTCTTACTACATAGATTGGATTAATAGTGATCTGCCTGTGTTCAGCCTTTGAGAGCTGGGATTACAGGCATGCACCACCACACCCAGTCTCAATCATTGTCTCAACGTGCCCCAGGGACAGGGTGGGCATGAAAGTAAAATTTTAGAAATTAAACTGCTGAAATAGGGCCCAGCGGGATGGCTCAGTGGTCTAAAGCGCCTGCTTGGGAAAGCTTGGGCGGCTTCAGGGACCGCGGTTCAATCCCCGGCACCACATGCTGCCCTTGGGGTGGGCTGAGCCGGCCATAAAAATGAGTGAATAAACAGACAAAGGTTCTGAAACAAGAAATAAATAAATACATAAATAAATAAACTGCTGAAATATACTTACCTGCATGAACCGATCAATAATGGAAACAGTCATGTACATGGTCTCCTGCAGCAGCCTGAATTTCATCTGAACCTGTACTAGCCAGTCAATTAGGATGGCTCTCATGTTTCCAGTGATTTCTCGACCGAGGAGGTATTTTGGTCTGACTGCCTGCTCTTCCTGAAAAAGAAAAAGCCATTTTTCTCCTAAGCAGCACTGATCCAGGTAACATGAAGGTCCAGTACACCAGACTGTCATCACAGAAAGGCTCAGGGGGCACTTAGAAGTTGCTGGTTGAGTTATTTCGATGGTTATTATAAACAGCTCCATCATAGAAAAGCAGCAAGTGGGACAGTGGGACAGTAAACACACGGTCATTTCTTTTTTTTGTGGGACCGGGGTTTGAACTCACGACCTTGTACTTGCCAGGCAGGCTCTTGTGCCAGAGCTCTTTCCCCGGCCCCTACACGGTCATTTCTTACTGAGAATAGTTTACCAGCTACCATAGCTGCAGGCTCACGTTCTACACTGACCTTGCTCCCAAACAAAGGTACCACACTATCAGCTTGCAAATTCCACTCTGGACTCTAAAACTAGGTCTGAGCTTCACATGTTTGGAGAAATTATCAGTAACCCCCAGATCCATCAGAACTCATATGTTTGCATTCCTGGTCCTGTAGACAAAACCCAATACCAGCAGAGCTAGAGAACAATGAGATGGGAATGGTGGTATGTATCCATGATCCTAGCTTCTTAGCAGGCTGAGCCGAGTGCATCATTATCACAAGTTCTAGGCCAGCCTCGGCAACTAAGCCAACTTCTGCTTCAAAGCAAGAGCTGGGATGGTCGTGAGCGTGCCCAAGGTTCAATCCCCAGTACATCAGACTAGTATGTAATTCTTCTAAATCAGTCCTATACAGATAAGAATTTTTTCTTTTTTAAAGATAGGATCTTATTATGCAGTTCAAGCTGGGCTTGAACAATCAAAAACAACTCTCAAATAGTAGATTAAATTGGGCAACTGTAGATTTTATTAGAATACTTACTATACATGTTTCTTTGTTATGGGAGGGGAAAGAAAGAACAAGTGCCATTAATACAACTTTTTATTTTTGTATTTGGTACAGGATCCACAGGGTCTCATTACACAGATCAGAGTACTGGTTCTCCTGTTCAGCCTCCCAAGCTCTGAGGTTACAAGTAAGTGCCACCACACTCAGTCTCAAGCACCTCTCAGCGTACCCTGAAAGGCAGGGCCCACATAGCAGGCTGGGGATTGAACCCTAGCTGCTGCACTCTGCATATGTAAGTGCTTTAATCTGATGAGCTATCTGGCTAGCCCTTTTTTCTTACTTTTTTGATATAGTCTCACTATGCAGTTTAGTCTGGCCTTGAACTTGCAGAGATCCTCCTGAGAGCTGGGATTACAATCATTAGTCATGTACCACCATGCTCAGTAGTGCAAGCCTTCCAAAGTCTGATCAATTTGAAGGGAAACTGGACCAGGGATATAACTCAGCAGCATGAGCACCTGCCTGGCAAGCGCAAGATCCTCAGTCAGTCACACCCACACCCACACCCACACACACGTTGAAGGGAAACTAAAAGACTGCTTTTGCCTTTAGTCATAGGCACTCAGGCACACTGACAAGGTGGTGTTGTGTTGGTGACAGTCTAGGTCTTATCATCTTCCCCTCCTGGTTCCACTTCCTGCCCTTGGTATCTTTTAACCCCAGGGAGCCTGGAACATACCCATTCCACACTGAGATAAATGTCCCCATAGTTGTGTCCTAATTGCAGCCTGCCTTTTCAAATTTTTCTTTTCTTTCTTTTTTTTAAAAGGTGGCTCAGGGTGCCTTAAAGGTGGGGCCAGCATTGGGGATGGAACTGCCTTCCCCTATTCCTGACTACGATTGCCCATGCAGGCCCTTAAACCATTGAGCTAACCCAAAAGACTCCTCAAATTTTTCTTTTTAAAAAAAACTTTTTTTTTTTTTTTTTTTTCATTTGAGATAGGGTCTCACTATATAATCTTGGGAGAATTTTGTTTTGTTTTGTTTTGGGAGGATTGTACATTTGCCCAGACTGGGCAACTTGGTGAGACCCTGTCTAAAAATAAAAAAGGGCTGAAGAGGGGCCAGGGAGATAGCTCAGTGGCTTTTAAGCACTGGCCTAGCAAGTGCAAGGTTCTGAGTTCAATCCCAGTACATCGCCATCCTCCCCCAAAAAACTAGCTTGTGGGGGTGGGGTGAGGACTGAGGATGTGATTCAGTGTCAAGACCTGAGGCTCAAACCACCATAAAAAAATCTGGACACAGAGGCACACACTTGTACACCCAGTTACTCAGAAGGTTGAGACAGGAGCATCACTTGAGCCCAGAAATCTAATGCCAGCATATAATATAGCAATAACTTGCTTAAAAAAAAAAAAAAAAAAAAGGCCGGGCGTGGTGGCTCACGCCTGTAATCCCAGCACTTGGGAGGCTGAGCAGGAGGATTGGTGCGAGTTCGAGACCAGCCTGGGCTACAAAAGTGAGCTCAAGGCCAGCCTCAACTGCATAGTGAGACCCTGTCTCAAAAAAGACAAAAAAAAAAAAAAAAAAAAAAAAAAAAAAAAAAAAAAAAAAAAAAAAAAAAAATCTTAGGGGTGGGGGAGATAGCTCCATGGCACAAGTGCCTGTCTGGCAAGTGTAAGGTCATGAGTTGGGTCCCATAAGATAGCTCGGCAGTCTAAAGCACTTGCTTAGGCAAGCTTAGGCAACCGCAGGGACTTTGGTTCGATCCCAGCACCACATGCTGCACCAGCCCCACCCACAGGGCAGGCTGAGCCAGCCATAATATAAATAAAGTTTAAAAAAAAAACTTTATTTTTTTTTTTTTTTTTTTTTTTTTTTTTTTTTTTTTTTTTTTTTTTTTTTTTTTTTTTT
>PVJA010033132.1:0-23562 GCA_004027025.1 Myocastor coypus | reverse complement strand
GGGTCAAATCCCCTCAGGATTAAATTTGAGACCATAGACAGTACTTTGTAGAACTGTTGTTAGTGTCAGCCTTTGGGACGAGTCACGGCCATTGCTTGGCTATTTTGCTTTCTGTGAAAGCCTGAGAGAATGTTTTTCTCTGGGTGACTCTCCTTAGACGCACTGCAGTTCATTCATCCCTTTCCTCTGAGGTGTCATAATCTCCTTGACCAGGAAATTTGGGACACCTCTGAGTTATAGGATATTACAGCACAGGTTCTCTTATATCCTGGGTCTTTATTGACCTTGAAGGGCTAGGGCCAAAATATTGGCTATCCTTATAGCCCTTCTTTTTCTCCAATTGTCGGTCTATTAACTTACATTCACAAAGCTTTTCTGCTAGAGGGTTGAATTTCTTTCTGAGAAGTGTGTGTTCATCTCAGACTTCCATTCCTGGATTGCATCTTTGAATTCTAGGACCTTAATAGTTTTTAGTTCTTTGTAAATTCTAGATAGAAGACCTTTGTCTGAAAACTTATTACTTAAAATAATTTTGACATTTGTCAGTTGTCTTTCACTCTGTTGGTAATTTCTTCTGACATGAAAAAATTTCTCAGCTGGAGGAAGTCCCATTTGCTTATTCTTTTGAGTATTAAATGTGGATTTTGATTCTTGTCCATTAACTCTTTGCCTACTCTGATATCTTCAAGATTTCCTCCAACTTTCTCCTCTAGGAGATTTAGGATTTGTTATTTAATATTTAGATTGCTAATCCATTTTCATTTTAGTTTAGTGCATGGTGATAGACCTGGGTCAAGTTTTAGTTTTCGACATGTGGAGAACCAGTTTTTCCAGCACCATTTGTTAAAGCAGATATCTTTCTTCTAGTAAACATGTTTGGCCCCTTTGTGAAAAATAAGGTGAGTGAGTGTTTTTGTAGTTACTTCTGCATCGTCTAATCTATTCTACTAATCCTTAGGTCTTTTTTTGCCAATAACATGCTGATTTTATCACAGTAGCTCTGTAATATAATTTTAGGTCAAGAACTGTAATGTCTCCTGCCTTACCTTTGTTGTTCAGGATTTTCTTTTCAGTTCTGGGTCTTTTGGGTTCCAAATAAATTGTAGGAATGAATTCTCCAGTTCTGTGAGGTATGTTGATGGTATTTGGATGGGAATTGCATTAAATGTGTATAACAGTTTAAGGAGTGTGGCCATCTTCACAATATTGGTTCTTCCTACCCAGGAGCAGGGAATATCTTTCCATTTTTTGAAATCCTCTAGGATCTCTTTTTTCAGAGTACTGTAATTTTCATTGTAAAGCTCTTTCATTTCTTTAGTTAGGTTAATTCCTAAGTATTTCATTTTCTTCAGTGGTATTGTATAAGTTATTTTTTCTCTTGTCTCTCAATGTGTTTGTTATCTGAATATAGGAATGCCATTGACTTTTGTATGTTGACTTTGTATCCTGCTATGCTACTAAATTTTTATTATTTATAGTAGCTTGCTGCTAAAGCATTTGGGGTCTTCCAAATAAATTATCATGTCACCTGCAAATAATAATTTAACTTATTTATGTATATTTATTCCTTTTATTTATCTCTCTTGACTATGTGTGTAGCTAATGATTTCAGAACTATATTGAGCAGAAATGGTGATAGAGGACATCCTTGCCTTGTACCAGATTTGAGAATAAAAGGCTTCAGGTTTTCCCCATTTAGAATTATGTTAGCTGCTGGAATGTCATAGATGGCTTTTATCAGATTGAGGTTCAGGGCCTCTATTCCAAGTTTCTGCAGGACTTTTAAGATGAATGAGTGTTGGATTTTATCAAAAGTCGGTTCTGCATCAATTGAGACAATCATGTGATTTTTGGATTTGGATCTTTTAACATAGTATTAAATTTATAAATCTGTATATATTGAACCATCCTTGCATCACTGGGGTGAATCTTACCTGGTCGTGGTGTATAACCTTGATGATTTGTTGTATTCTACTGGCGAGGATTTTATTGACAGCTTTTGCATCTATGTTCATCAGAGAAGCTGGCCTGTAGTTCTCTTTTTCAGTTGTGTCTCTTTCTGATTTTGGTATCAGTGTAATACTTGGTTCTAGGAATGGTTTTGGGTGGATTGCTTCGTTTTTCATTACACTGAAGAGTGTAAGGAGCATTGGCCTTATGTCTTCTATAAATTTCGTATAGAATTCTATGGTGAATCCATCAGGTCCTGGACTTTTCTTGGTCAGTAGACTATTACACTTTGCATTTCATTGGCTGTTATTGGGTTGTTGAGAATTCTTATATCTTCTTTATTCAGTTTGTGTAGTTTATACTTTTCTAGGAATTTGTCCGTTTCTCAATGTAGCTATTTATGATCCTCTGAATCTCTGCTGGGTGTGCAGTAATTTTCCCCTTTTCATTTCTTATTGCTTGAATTTGAGTCCTTTCTTTCCTCCTTTTGATAAGTTTAGCTAGGGGTTTATCAATTTTATTTAATCTTTTGAAGAATCAGCCTTTTGATTCATTTTACTTTGTATTGGTTTCTTTGTCTCAATTGAATTGGATCAATTCCTCTTAAATAATACAAACATTATTTATTGCAAAATATTAGAAAAAAAGGAAAAGGACACAAGAGAAAAGAAAAATAAAAAGGGATCAAGAGATGTATTGGTGTTGACAGGGAAGTTTCGAAGGGAAAAATGATAGTAAAAGTGTACATATGTGTTATATACATTTTCAACTTCTCAAAAGGAATACAAATATTAACCGACTACTCATGTTTACTGATAAGCTTTTAAAACAATGAAATTCCGATTTCCATACTGGTTGTACTACTGTGCACTCCACCTAACAGAGTCTCCAGCATTTGTTATTGGTTGATTTCTTGATGTTAGCCATGCTTCCTGGTATTTCATGGAATCTCCACATTCTCTTATTTCATTTCTTAAATGGCTAATGATGCTGAATATCTTTTTTTCATATATGTACTTGAAATTTATATTTCTGCTTCTGAGACGTATATATTCATCTCAGGTGCTCATTTTGGATTGGGTTTTTTAATTGAGGGGTTGATTTTTTTGCTGCTTTACATGTTCTGGACATAAGACCTTTGTTAGAGGGACATTTGGCTATAATTTTTTTCAGTTTGTGTGTTTCCTTTGTGCTCTGTTGGAAATTTGCTTTGAAGTGCAGAAACGTTCAAAAAAGATGAGATCCCAGTTGCTGATTCCTTGAAGTATTTCTGATACAATTTAGTTTCTGTTCTTGAACTCTCTATGTACTCCCATGTCTTTTGATTTCTACCTATGTTTTCCTCCAGATTTAGTTTCAATATCTAATTCTTTGATATATTTCAACTTTAGCTTTGTGCATGGAGACAGGCAAGGAGTAGTTTTAGCCTCTGGCATGTAGAAAGCCAGTTTTTTCAGCACCATTTATTAAAGAGACTATCTTCCTTCCATTGAGCCTGTTTGACACCTTATGTCTGCATCTTATAATCTGTCCCACTGATCTTCAGTTTTGTCTCCATACCACTACCATTCTTATTTTAGCTAGGATTGCAGATCCCATTCAAACTACTCCCCTACTGGGTGTTTTACCAGAAGAACTGAAAACTTTTCATGTTTATAGCAGAGAAATTTGACATAGCTAAAGGCTGGAAACAACCCAGATGCCCATTAATTGAAGAACTGATAAAGAAGATGTTTTATTTTTACAAAATGGGGTATTATTCGGTTACAAATAAGTATAAATTTGAGTCTTTTGTCAGTACATGGATGCAACTAGAGAACGTATTGCTAAGTGAAATAAAACATACTTGCATGTGTAAACATCATATTTGTCATGGTTTGTGTCTATTTGTCCCCCCAGAGCCTCATGCATCATGGAGTATGGACTTCTAGAATATGAGACTAACTCATGATCCACTGGGATTATGGGTTTTAGTATTGCTGGGATTATGGGCCTTAGTCCCACTGGGATTATGTGTGTATTGCACTCATCCTGAGTTGGAGAGCCTGAATGTAATACACAGGAGACAGAAACAGACACTTTCTCCATTGTTTCATTGTTGCTGTTCTGCCACCATCAACTGCTGCTCTCTGCTGTGTGCCTGTTAGCCTTGGAACATGGACTGAAACCTGCAGTACCTGTGAGCTAAATAAGCCTTTCCTTCCTTCACTTTGGGTGTTGGATATTTGTCCCAGCAACAAGAGTAACTAAGACAGTACTATTTCCTTAGTGTGAGAACCTGAAAGAGAAAAATGGAATCTGAAGGGTACACTAGATACTAGTAAAAGAGAATAATCTTACTCAAAGGGAAAGAGTTACAGGAGAGGGAGTGGGAGAAAAAGATTTATCTATGCATGTAAGCATGGTAGTTTGGACAATTGTATTGTGATTTCTGCTGACCTATGGAGTGAAGCAATCAATGCTCTGATTTGTTTCTATCTCTTTTTTTCAATAGCTTGTACTTTTTCTCTTCAAAATTGCTTATACATTTCTTTCATTTTTATTTCTTCTTTAATTTGTGTATGTATATATCTGCTAATAGGAAAAACTGGTTGGAACACAATGCTATGCATTATTATAAATCCTGTGAAATTCATATTACTTTGTTATATTGAAATTCTGTATCACTTATATAAGTTTTCTGTTTTAACTCATATTTTTAGTCTCTTCAAAAAATAAGAAAAATATTAAAAAGAAATAATGAAATTCCATCTAACTCCAGGAAAAATGGATATCATAATGAAATTAATAGAAACAAGTCTGCTAGTACAATGGGGGAAAACCAGCCCTGCTAATCTGTTGGTGGGAATGCAAATTAGTACAATCAAAATAGAAACGAATGTGAAGATTCTTAAAAATCTGAAACTAGAAATTCCATTTTGTTCATTTAGTTCCTTTCTAGATACTTTCCCAAAATAGTTAAAGGAGCTATGGTACATAAATACACCCTAATTGTTTATGACAGCATGGGTCATCATATTAAAATCTTAGAAGAAGTCTCCATGCTCAACAGATGAATACAAAAAATAAATATGGCTTTACACACCATGGGACACTACTTTGTCATAGAGAATCATAAATTTAATTCATTTGAAAGATCATGTGTTCATTTTGAGATTATAATGTCAGTTGAAGTAAATCATATGCAAAAGTTGGAGTATCACATGGTTTCTCATATGTAAAACCCAAATTACAAGCAGACAAAATTACAGATGAAAAATAATAGATATGAAGTGTGAGCAACTGAAAGTCTCAGTAGAGTTCGAAATGTATAATAAATATTGTGAACTGGGAAGAAAATGCTCAGATGGGAAAAAGAACCATGAGCTAGGGACTAGGAAAAGAAGAAAGAAAGGAAAAGAAAAGAAATGAGATAAAAGGAAAAATGGCAATAAGTTTTGTAACTAGGAAGAAGAGGATGGCAGAAGGTTGGTTAGGTAATGGTAATGAAAAGAATTAGCATATATAAATAGTACTGACATGAATCCTCTATCAGGAATGTAAACATTATGTATTCCTGGGATGTACCAACAAACTAAATGTGTTTTAAAAAGAATAATAAGCATGGAAATATGCCTTTTAAAAAGAGTGATGGTAACAAATAATGGACGAAGGGGAAAGGAAGATAATTAAGGTATCCGCATGTACCAACTTCTCATGATGAATCGGTGTCATCATTATGAGTTTCATGTGTGCGATAACAAAATTTTAAAAATCCAAAAGAAAAAGATAAATAATGATATATGTTACATAGGATTTGAATAATATATAAACACAAGAATTCCAAAAAAGTGTAGAAGGAAATTTTTTCAGTCATTTAATTATAGAAAAAAAGATTAAAATACATACCTCTTTCAGATAAGATTGGTGATAAAATGCCAAGTTGTTAGTTGAACGCTCTAGACTGTATCTGCAGAACATTAATTAACTAAATGCTACAAGGTTAACTTACCTCAATGCCTATTTTGATCACTTTCTGTGGCTAGCAGTGAAGAGTGTGAGGCTTTTCTGAGGAAGTGCAACATCATAACATGCATAGAAATGTACACATTGTTGATTCCTCTACGGAATTATTTTGGTGGTATTTCGTTTTTCTGTTTTATCTTTGAAGTATCTGCAGTAGGATATAGTTATTGTATACAATAATTTGTTCCTTAGAGATAAAAACAGAATTCTCATTTTTCATAAACTTTCCTATCTCTCAAGCTTCTTCCTGATATTTGTGGGGAAATAAACTTATTTGCCTTCAGTTTTCTCTGCATATTATCCATGATTTTTCCTTTTTAAGTGTCACTTTAGCACATGACCAGAATAGTTACTATTTTCACCTTTTATCAAAGTTATTGCCGTATTTCTTGTCCTAAAGTATATAATATATATCCTTCTCAATCAGAAATTAGTTCTTCATTGGGCATCCATGTAACAAAAATAGTAAATGAACATTTACCCTCCCATCATTCTCTCCAGATCTTCTTCAGCATGTTGAAGTGCTCCACTCCCTAGAGATTAGCACTTCTTATGCCTCTCCATATATAGATGCTCATTGGTGATATCAGTTAGATCCAAAATTAAAATTTTCCATCAATATAATTATGAACCCTGTCTTTGTTATCTTTCTCTCACTGCTGAGACAAAATACTAGAATCCAAGAACAAAGGAATCAAATTTCACTCACAGTTTGTGGAAGTTTTAATCCATACTCAGTTGGCTCCAAGGCAGAGTGGCACATGGCACAGGGCAATCGTTCATGGTGGTGGAAAACAGAACCACAGCAAGAGAAAAGAGGGAGAAAAAAGGGAACAAGCTTCTTTTCTTCCTTTATATCATTTGCTGATTGTCCACCCCATAATGTCAGCATTGGAGCATGAAACAATTTCAAGCTCTAGAAGGCAACTCCATGATTTTATGAGGCTTTGAGGGGACTCCTAGACACAAACCATTACAATATCTATCTTTTAATTTCACTCTATGTTTTATATTGATTCAAACGTATCAGATTTTGTTTTAAATATAGCATTTTTACACACAATTGAGGAAGTTAAATTCAAAGTTTTCAAGTTTTACTATTCTATAACCTACCTTTATTTTCCCACGAGTGCCCAATGTTATTCACAAGCCTGTTTCATTAATTATAAACCACCTGCACTTTACCTTACTATGTACTATTTTGTGAGATTTTTGTCCTTCAACTTTACCTATTAAATTCACCAAACACTTTTGTAATCACATTAAGTAAGTAAATAGTTTTCCACAAAACAACATATCTAATATTACAATTCAAAACGGCTCAACAGCATTATGGAAGAGCTTCAGTCAGAATTGAATTCTTAGCATTCCATAGAACCAGAGTGATAGGTAGTGTTTTCCTATGTATTTCAAATAAATGACTCCAAGTTTTTCAAAATATATTTCGTAGTTTTAAATCAGGCAAGCTTTTCAGTGGCTGTATACTTCAAGAAACAAATGAAATAATTTACTATTGTACAACATTAGAGTTCAGAATATGTTAAGTGCTTGAAATTAAAATTCTTAAAATAAATGACTGAATCAAAAATGGACACCTAAAACAAAATGAATGATTTTCATAGGAAGGACAAATGGACAATTAATATGGGAGGAAATGCTCCACATCAGTGACCTGTGAAGAAACGCAAAAGAAAACAACATTGAGATTCCATGTTATCCCAGAAAGAAAGAAGTCTAACAATAATGATTGAGTGGCTGTGGAGGAAAAGGTATACTTACTGGAATGGAATCTATTTCAGCTGCTTAGGGAACTTAGAATAAAGAGTCTTTAAAACGAGCATAGAGATTTCATTTGACCCAGCTCTTTTGCTTTTAGTGATTTTCCCAAAATACTTAAAGACATCCTAGTATAGTAGTATATGCATACCAATGTTTATATCAGTAAAGTTCATAATAGCTCTGTTTTCAAGCAGCCCTTATATCCATTAACATAGGAATGGATAAAGAAAATGTGCTACTTGTACACAGTAGAGTACACTGTATTGTAAAGAACAATAATTTTGAGTCTTTTGTAGGATAATTGATGCAACTTGGGACCATACTGTGAAATGAAATACATTCATGTTGGCAAGGTTAGCTATCACATGTACCCTTATTTCAGAGGTTTAAGTAAAAAATAAAGAGCAGAGTAAAAGATATTAAGAAATAGACAAATCTTTCTTGAATGGGATAGGGATAAAAAGATGAGGGAAGGAACATAAGAGAATGATAAAGGAATAAAAATGTGTTCTGCAGATGCCCAATTGCACATAAAGAATGTCAATATTATGTGGTGAAAACACGTATTTTTAAAAAGAGGCTTTAAGAAATTAGGGTCAGGGCCATGTATGCATCACAAGATTGGCTACAAGCTAAGGTAATTCCAAGGCCATCACAATCTGCAAACAGTGACATGAGGTTAGAAATCCTTGGCAGTCAAAGGCACGACCATGGCCAATCTTTGACTATAACTCATAAAGTCATATGTAATAAAAGAAGGACTTTCAAAGCAGACTAACTATGGGCTACAGAGCAATATCTTCCAGAATTATTAGCTTTCACTGATGTCAACTGAATGAGGCTTCACATTACTACAAAAAAGCAAACAGTATAGCAACTCATGAGCTCATTTATTTGTTGTCTATTTCATCTTAAAACCTATGACTTCTTGAATTTTCATGTTGGCAAAGAAATAACCTTTGTGGTTTTGGGATTTATCCATTGTTGTTTACCTTAAATGCATTAAAGAAGATCAGTAAGTCAATAATATCTATTTGGTAAATTTTCCTATTAAATTCTGTAGGAAGTGTTAATCTTGATTTTGGCTTTCCCTTTCTGCATTTTGTGGCAATCTTCTTCCACCATGCCCTTCTGTTATGCAGTACTAGCTGGAAATCCTGGTATGCAGAATTAGACCTCTATAAACTGTCAGACAAAATAAATTTTCCCTTTATTTTTTGGATTCCATGTATTTTGTCTCAATGATAACGGAAGTAACAAAGAGAAGGCACCAATTCTGTGAAACCTAGACTATATCTTTGTAACCTCATGTGACCTTAATTACCTCCATTAAGCTTCTATCTACAAGTATGGTCAAACTGAGCATTGAGTTTCAATATATAAATTTAATGTTGATATAAACATTCAGTTCCATTCTGCCATCCATCCAATTGTAATAGAGAAGAAAGAAAAGATGAACCCAATATAATTTGATATTTCTTAAGCTGTAGACACTTTTACTTCAGAAATAAACTACTTACTGCAGCCATATGTAGACCGCGCAATAGTTATTACTAAGATGTTATTTTCAGTGTAAGTAAAAAATACTCCTAAATGTTACAGATCCATGGTCACTTCTGTTCTGAATGAAATGTTGAAATCAATTCCCAAAATAATATATAATAAAAATAAAATGTATGAGGTAGTCTTCTACTCACATGATCAGAGAAAAATCTGACTTGAGAAAGAGAGGGAGGGAAAAAGAGACAGAGGGAGAAAGAGGAGAGAGAGATAGATAGATAGATAGAGAGATAGAGAGAGAGAGAGAGAGAATTACAAGGTTAAAGTATATTATTCCTTTGACACTAGTTTCACCCTATCACAGGCACTAACCTATTCCTTTACTTGTTTGCTTGTTGCTGTGTTTGAACATAATGCAGCAATTTATATGATTCCTGGATTTTAATTCCGTTTGTGAACGTGTCTATGGGTAACCTATTGACAATATACTTGCAGGCTACTGCAACATCAGTGTAACTTTCCAAATGACACATTGGTTGTCTACAAGAGTAAAAGGAGCTATAGCAAGAATGGCATTGTCTTCCAGACTTCTGAAACAACCTCTTCCTTCAAATATTCAATACCTATTTACTAGGAAAATTGAAAGTGGGATTGTCATTTGGGCAGTGAACTTTTATAGGTGGCTGATATATTTGTAGCAATTGGAAAACATTTCTTAAAATGTTACAGGAAATAAGAATTGTTGCATGTAATGTGTGTTGAAAGAGAAAATTATAATTACTATATTTTGCAAGATTATGGTGGAGGACACTAAATAATTTGTTTTGTCAGAATACCACCAACTTACATATTTGATGATAAAAATAGATAACATCAAACATTGTTAACCAGATATTCTTTGTTTCTGATTTTTGTTTTTGCTTTTGTATTCACTCATCAAAATAAAAGGACAACAACAAAAAAAGAATAGAGATATTTAAGAAATTTTCTGAAATGTGTTTTACAAAATTATATTTTATAGACTGCTTTTTCTGAAAAAGAAAAGAATAACATTGCCTATGGGAATATTGAGCAGCACACATAAAAATTACTGTGGCATATAATGACATTTTTTAAGAAATAAATTAATGTAATGAGTGCTTTATCAGGGCTGGGGAGATAGCTCCGTGGCACAAGTGCCTGCCTGGCTAGTGCAACGGCGAGATTTTGAAATCAGGTCCTGCAAGAAAACAAAACGAAACCAAAAAGAGCATTTTGTATAGATGTAGCAGACAGAGAATTCACTTATCTTTCCCCTGACTCTTTCTTAGTTTTGCCCCAAATCAAGATTCAAGCAAGTAAACACTAAATACATTTTTGATATGAATATAAATTTGCTTCAGTTATTTTAGTTTTCCTTAAATGCTAACTTTGGTCCTTTACAGAAAATAGAAATATAAATAATTCCTGATTTCAAAAAATTTCCATTAAACTATTGCGCTGATGAAGTAGAAGAAAAATGTGAACATTTTGGTGGAAGCTGGATTAATTTTTCAAATTCGATTGGCGTGTGACTAACTTTAGGATATTGCATGTTCCCTTTATAGAAAAACGCAACAAAATTAGATGTATTATAGGAATATTTAGCTTAATTATTTTCTTAGGTGAGAGTCATTTCTTTTGGAACAGTATAACAAATATAACATTTGCATATATGTGTTCTGTCATATGTATATATATATAATGTATATGTATCACTCAGATTAACTGAAAGATCAAATTCCTTACCAAAGTTTCACCTGTTATTCTAAAAATGAGGATCTTTCCATTTATTGTGCTACTGTAGGAAAATGATGTCTGATGCTGCTTACTCTGTTCTTGAAAATGCATAAACCCCTGGGCAATTGCTAGTTCTACTAGGACCTGATTTTCTGGGTAATGTGGAGGCCTCATAGATCATTTTCAGAATTCGTCTGCCCTATTTATTTGTTCAACTTACACTCAAATGAACAAAGATTCTTAAGTTATCCATAATCTTTTCATTTTAAAGCTCAATTCTCAGGGCTTTTGCAGGGCCATGTTAGAACATGAGGCCACTGTGGATACTATAGTTGATGACTAAAGCACCAGTTCTGGAAAATGGACAGCCTCCTGGTGCAGACAGCAGCTTTATTTCTTCAGTATATATTTGTGTGTGACTGGGGACAAATTATTTCCTCCGTACTCTTCTCCTGTTCTCCAGGACATCTTAAAAGCCCCAAAACTGAGAACTGTGATAGGTGTGGTAGCTGTAGCCTTAATGGAGAACAAATAACAAAGTTACATTTGATACAGAAACTTTCTACTTCAGCAAGCCAGTCTGATAATACAATTTAAAAAAAAAAATGAGTTATTTTAGTTTGTAAGACATTTCCTTTCCAGTATACAAGCTTCTCTCAGAGG
Source organism: Myocastor coypus (assembly GCA_004027025.1). Lineage (NCBI taxonomy): Eukaryota > Metazoa > Chordata > Mammalia > Rodentia > Myocastoridae > Myocastor > Myocastor coypus. The sequence goes on along the minus strand of PVJA010033132.1, from coordinate 11,907 downwards.
GACTGAACCATATCCAGCCATAATATATAGTTATTGATCAAAATCATCATCACAACAACAAATCCTTATTGTAAATATAGAGTGACAAAAGACATGAAAATTATCTTACAAATAAGTGGTACTGGAATGAATTGTTCAAAAGGAAAACTTGGAAATCATTTGCCTTATTTTCAAAATTAACTAAGCTTTAATCCAGCTTTAAGACAATTTTTGACTTGTTTTGTCCCATTTGGAGGCACTATTGCCTTATATAGTTCAGCCGTGTCTTAAGCTCACCATTTGCCATGCTGGCTTCAAAACAATGGCAATCCTCTGTCCTTATCTTCTCAAGTGTGGGGATTACAAGGTACACCACTTCCTGCCAAGATATTCCTATAAATAATGTATATGGTATTACTGCTACCAATTCAGTATAAAGTTTCTGTATCTTTATTTTTAATTTTTATTGAATTTATTGGATATATATCCACATATCTATATTTCTATATGTATCTATCTCCATATATTTATATATTCATATCTATGTCTAAAATCTATCTATCTATCTATCTATCTATCTATCTATCTATCTATCTACCTATCTATCATACTCAACATAGGAAATTTATACCTGTACAAATTCTTGATTTTGTTTTTTCCAGTACCTTTCATTTCCTTCAACCCGTATTTTTCTTCCTAATGTAAACTAAATGTTGTACATTCCCATTCCTTTTTAAACAATTCATTCCTACTCCACAATATATTTTATATAGTTTGGTTCTTATTTACACTTTCAGTTTCTCATACCAGAAAAACCTGATATATTTACACATGTATGTCTGATTCATTTCATTTAACAATATGGCGTCAAGATGCATCCATTTACGTACAAATGGCTCAGATTAATAAAGAATTTAAAAAAGATCCCTCACGATTAAAGTCCTAATCCAAAAATAAACTTGTGAATAGATACTTCTTAGATGAAGAAGTACAATTGACAAGTGAATATATTAAATTTATTCAACATCACTATATATTTGAGAGATGCAGTTAAAACAACACTGAAATTCTATCTCATTCCAGATAAAAGTGGCTGGTTTCAAGAAACCAACCTCTGCAGATGTAGCTCAGAGACATGAATGTTTTGCTTACGGAGCAAGTGCAACATCTGTGTTCAATCCCTGGAATAATAATAATAATAATAATAATAATAATAATAATAATAATTAGCTGAAGAAATGAGCTAATAACAAATACTGAAGGAGACCTCCAATTTTGGTGAGAATGTAGATTGGTGCAACCACTGTGGAAATAAATGCAGAGATTTCTTAAAAACTTAGCACTAGGGCCAACAAGACAGCTCAGTGGTCTAAAGCATCTGCTTAAGCAAGCTTAGACAACTCTGTGAACTATGGTTTGATCCTTGTAACCACATGCTGTGCTAGCTCCATCCCCAGGGCAGGCTAAGCTGGCCATAATATAAATAAAGAAAGTTAAAAAAAACTCCCTAGAACTAGAGGTCCCATTTGATCCAGCTATTATCCTGATAGGTATTTTCCTAAGATAATTAAAATAGTTAACCAATAGTGATATATTTATAGCTATGTTTTAGTGACAAAGTTTGTAATAGCTAAATCTTGGAAACAAATAAAATGATCTTTACATGGTAAACGGATAAAAGTGACTTTTTATATAGTAGAGTACTACTCACCCTAAAGAAGGATAACATTTTGCCTAGTTTAATAAAAAGGAGTCATGAAAACTTTTTTCAGACATATATGACCATATCAATATGAATTAAAAGAATTTATTCAAGTATTTCATCCCAAAGTTTAGTCATCTTGTCTGTTTACACTATCTGGAAGTTAGGACAGTAGCAAGAGTATCGGCTATATAGCCATAAGGAACTGAATTATCCCAACAATCTAAATTATGAAGAAATTGTACCCTCTCTTTGACAGAGTCTCTTATGACTACAATTCAATTTTACCTTAGTAGATGTCTACAACAGTTCTAATTACAGGAGTGTAAATAGATAATTTTTTGTTTCGGCTTTATTGTAGTAATATTGTTCTGACTGTGATTTACATTTTTTATTTTCAAAAGAATGCAAATATTTAAAATTTCTAAATGCTTTTTTAGACAAAGGTGATATTTCATTTGGTAGAACTTTAAAAGCATCAAAATATTTTTATTACTTTTAATAAGAAATAACAATGTGACAGTTTCAAAACATGTTACTAGTACATTCCCAATATTTAATACAATGCATATTGTTGTCCTTGTAGTAGTTCTACAGAGCACAGGGTATTTTTTCTAATCTTTATTTGTACACAAATATTCTTCTCATTGAACTAAGAGAAAATAGTTATATACATAATCCAATGTTCCATAATTGCAGTGGGTTATTAGCAAAACTAGCAATGTTGGAAGCTGATTTTTTAAGCCTTTTAGAGCTCAGCATACTAATCTAGCTTTATGTTTTATGCCTCATGGTTAAACTTTTCTGCTGGGTGTTTAACGGCAATTTAAAACAAGACCTGGATTAAAAAAAAACATGATGGATTCACCATTGAATTCTACAAGAAACTTATAGAAGACCTAATCCCAATACTCCTCAAACACTTCAGTGAAATTGAAATGGATGTAATCCTTGCAAAAGAATTCCTAGAGGCAAGTATTACACTGATACCAAAACCAGAGAGAGATGCAACTAAAAAGGAGAATTATAGGCCAATTTCTCTCGTGAATATAGATGCAAAAATCCTCAATAAAATCCTCTCCACTAGAATACAACAAATCACTATGACCAAGTAGGATTTATCGCAGGGTTGCAAGGATGGTTCAATCTATGCAAATCTATAAATATGATACACTATATTAACAGAGCCAAAGCCAAAAAGTGATAGTGACTGTGTATGCATCTGCTTCCTCTTAGTCCAAAGAGAAGAATTTTCTTGTCCTCTCTTCTTTTTTTTCCTTTCTTTTTCTTTTTTTACTTCTTAGCAACATCAATAGGGAGGTAGGTCATGCCCACACACTGCGCTCTGTAGAACTATTGTGAGGACAATATGCAATGTGTCAACTTTTAAAATAAGAAAGGGGTAAAGAAAAAAGAAAGTAATGTTGATTGAATGTGTTAATGTTTAATTGTTTGATCAATCTTATATACCTATATATATTAATCTAAACTGATCTGATGATGAAAATATGTAATATAACCATTGCTAAATTTATACAATAAAAATATTAAATCAGAAAAAGAAAAAAGTGATAGTAAATTATAAATAACTTCTCATACTGAACATGCTCTTGGAAGTTCCAGCTAATGTAGTATCACTATACTATAAGAGAGCTACAGAACCCTGACGAAATATCTAAATAAATGGGCAAATATTCCAAGGAAATTATTTATTTTAATATTGAGATATACTAAATATTTTAAGATGCCATTTCCTCTTAATTTGATCTATTAATTTAGTCAGTATCAGCATGACAAAAATCTTAGCAAGTTATTTGATATATATATCTGTAAATGAAACACAATGAGAACAATGAACATTCAGCTTCACAAAGTTACAAAACTTTAACAGTAAGATATTAATGAAAAATGAACAAACTAATGAATGGGTTAGGAGAGATATTCCAACACATGAACACAGCAAAACAATGAATTTATCTTTCACAAACCAGGAAAAATTGTCAAAGAAATGATTTTCATTTCAACAGTGTTATGGTTTATGTCTAGTTGTCCCCCCAAAGCCTCATGGAGTCATTGGGCAGGGACTTCTAGAGTTTGAGACTTGATCCATGATCCCTGGGATTATAGGTTTTAGTACTGATGGGATTAGGGGTGGAAGTACTTCTGAGATTATGGGTGTAGTCTAGGGCGGGAGCTAAGGCGGAGAGCCTGAATGTAATAAAAAGAGAGACAGAGAGATAGACGGAGCTCTAGCTGTTGCTGTTGCTCTGCTGCCCTGTTGGTTGGCTACCTCTGCCACCATTTTGTTGCTGTTCCGCCGCCATGAACTGGATGCTCTCTGCTCTGTTCCACTCAGCCTTGGGCCAGCCGGATATGGACTGAAACCTCCACAAACTGTGAGTTAAATAAACCTTTCCTTCCTTCATTTTGAGTGTCGGGTATTTGTCCCAGCAACGAGCAAAAAGTAACTAAAACAAACAGTCTATGTTTATGATTAGGATGCAAAAAATCAGTTAATATTCTATATTTAAACAATGAACAATTAGAAATTGAATGTATTTTAAAAAAAACTCTTCAATTGGCATGATAAATTTTTGCCTATATACAAGAAAAATAAAAATGAGACATACATATAAGGAAACAAATTAGATAGCATGGAAATTAAAAACCATAAAAATATTTCTGAGAACTATGTGCCCTTGAAATACCTAAGTTACCTTACCACACTGATTCACTAAGTTACAAAAATATTACCATGTTTAATCTTTTATTTTGCAAGCTTTCTGGTTTTTTTAAAGACCAGAAGAACATGCAGGGTATATCTATCTAGTGAACATGACATTTATTGCAACATTATCTATAAATTGTTAAATGATAAGTTTGGGGGATATGCTTTTACTTTACCCATTGAAAAAATATTCCGTAGAAAAACTTGGATATTTTTCTTTTCTGACTTTTTGTGAGAGTGATCTCACATAAGAACATACGGTGATGATTAAAATCAGATTGAATCTGAGTCAGTTTGTTAAATCAGGATCCATTTACTCAAGATTACTTTGTCTTTTGAATAGGTATCATCATTATCTCATCCTACTTTATATTACAAACCAAGGCACATAGTAAAATGGGTATTTCCCCAGGCACTGTGTAGTGAAATAAGAAGATATATTACATTTGGAAAAATAACTCTATTTCAAAGTATTTTCAAGTTAAAAAATTATTTCAAATTTACCATGCTGCTTAAAAGGTATACTAGGTTTCCCTGAGAAATATTATTGATGTAATGTTATATATATTACTACAACCCAACTATACATTTTAGATTATTTAAGGAAGAGAATAGATTTATTGTAACTTGCTAAATCTACCCATTAAGTGACTCAACATTTGCACTACTCTACATAGCAGGAGATTTGCCCAATATGAGACAGAAAATGATCATTGCTATTGGTCCTTGACAATATTAAAGTAGATATAAGATATTTATCATTATAATAAATTTGCATAATATAAACATATTATAATTTGCAATGTTTTCTGCATGTGAATTAGAACATACCTTTCCCTATGAGTATGTATTCAACAGAAAGTATTATTCCAATGTGTTTGAAATAAAATTCCAAATATCCAGGAGCATAAAAGCATATGTGCACATTGCTAATAATAAAATGTTAAAATATTGAAAGTAATACATTAAAATGAAGGAGGAAGTTCATGTCAGATTAGAGGATGGTTTATATGAGGATATTACTTGAGCCACATTGGTATGATTCAGGAACCCAACATATGAACTATAAAGAAATAGACAAGGTACACATATTTTTTCAAATTTCCATGGGCTACATTTATGAATCAGTTTAAGAATTCTCTGAGGTGTTATCCACATAACTAAACATATGTTTAAGTACTTTTACATTAAAACAACAATGTATTTCAAAAATATCCACCAATTTTTCGACATTCACAAAAACAATATGTTTTTAAAACAATCTAGGTCTTTTACAGTTAATAGTTTTCTGCCTTCAACTTATATAAATGAAATTAATACACTAAGAGATCAAATATTGCTACTACTAAAGATATACAAAAAATGTGTGACAAAAGTTGGTAGTGAATTTTTATAACTAATTTTACAAGAAAAAATGCATAAACTATTCACTGAATTACCATTTTAGGAAGTGTAAGGTCCTTAACACTTCCATAGCAATTCTACACATAGAACGAGATACAATATCTTGATAGATGTCTAATAATCCGGTGTTCCCTTGGTCTGCACTCACTGAAAGCTATATACTCTATTCAGTGAACTCTCAAGAGACAAAAGCAGTGTATGAGCCAAAGAGGTAAAATTACTATACATATTTCCTTTAGCTTTTCAAAAGCATTTTTTGAATTACAACAGTCTCATAAAATTGCAAAACTCCCTTAACCCATTTTTCCAGGCACAACTTTTGTACTACCGATATGGAATATCGCACTCATAAATTTTGCATTTGTACAAACAATAGAATGCCTCCATATTACAGTTTACATTTAGTAGTTTGTGGTTTGCATTTATTTGTACAAGATTGTCAATCTGTTGTCAAGATATATTTGTTGTCCCCAAAATCTTCCACCTATTAATCCTTCATACACACAAGCCAAATCCACCCCTACTTACTTATAATCAATGTCCATTTTTATCTTTATGACTTGTTTAGATTATGAGACAATAGAGCAATGGAGCATTTTGAAATTTATTATATTGATACCAATAGTGTAAATCCCATTAATGATTCTCAAATATATATCACATCTAAGTATTATTAAAATTTTAGGCTGTTCTTTATAATATCATGTTTGTTTCAGAGTAATGCAATTTTTATTATTGGAATATCATGTTGTAGGGATTTAATGGAAGATTTTACGTTATTATGACCATCTTATATATGCTTATAACTATGTGATATAAATGAACTATGTTATAATTGTAGCTGATGTTAATTTAACATTTTATTCATTTTGAAATAAATATTTTCACCATTATTATTTCAAACATTTACCATTTGCTTCATAGTGAGAATGACAAAACCTCTGCATTTTCATGAACTATGATGTGATATTTCAATTCATGCATGTATTAAGTGGTTTTGAACAGAGTTTTGCAATTTCTATATGATTTAAACTTAAATATTTTGCATTAAATTTTGATATTTCCGTGAAGTCCATGTGTCTTAGTTACTCTTTACTCATTTCTGGGACAAATACATGACACTTAAAATGAAGAAAGGAAGGGTTCATTTAGCTCACAGTGACTGGAGGTTTCAGTCCATATTCGGCTGGCCCAAAGCTGAGTGGAACAATGCAGAGAGCATCCAGTTCACATGGCGGCAGAACAAGAAAAATTAAAACAGAGGCAATCGACCAAACAGGGCAGCAGAAAACTTCAGTTTGTCTGTCTGTCTCTCTTTATATTACATTCAGGCCTATCCACCTTAGGCTACATGCATAATCCCACAAGTACTTAAAACATGTAATACCAGGGATCATGGATCAAGTCTCAAACTCTAGATCAGCAGTAAATCACATAATTCCAGTGACTCATGAGTTGAGTTTCAATCTGTAGAATTCCCTGCACCATGACTGCCTGTGGCTTTAGGGGGAAAACTAGACATAAGCCATAACAATATGTGTATTAATTTCTGGAAAGTAGTATAAAAATATTTGATAATATATAAATTACAATGATACATGTAAAGTTTTAAGGGAATTCTAGGCTTAAAATACAATTATTTTTCCTACTGTGTTTTTTTTTCACATGATTGCTTTACTTTTCCTCATGTCCTCTTATTTTTCTCATCTATGCTCCCAAGTAAGTCAAAATTGGCATATCTTTGTTCTCATATCCCAAATTTCTTCTGGATTCAATTATTATTAATCCAACCTATGTTAATAAATGATATGATCTCAAAATTTCATTACAAGCACAGTAAATCAATTATAGTTTTTTCACTTTAGATTATAAAATTAATATATATAATTACATAAACTAACACTAAATCATTGCTTATGGATATTTTGGGATGTATGTTGGCATCAAATCCTGGAAATAAATTATTTATAAAGGTTTTCTTGTAAATAGACTATTGAAGTGGCAATAAATCAATAAAACGCAAACTTAATACTTAATTGTAAGGCTAGAGGAATAAACATCTGAAAAATGACAACAGTATCTCACTTTGTACAAAAAGAGGAGAATGAAAACATTGTTAGTACTATTTTTAGTATCACTGAAGGGGGATTTTAGAAATGAATACAGTGATTTCATGGGAGAAAATGTTTTACAGGGCAGTGTGGCCTGAACTGGATAGGGACCACTGAACAGATCAGGAAGAGAAGAACATTTTGCTCCCTCTTTTTGTACACATCAAATATTTTGAGTAGTGTATACCTACTACCTATAACAACTAAAAGCAGGCCTAGTGTAAAACTTTCAAAAGTAAAACAGTATTAAAGTTATTTTGGAGATAATATTTTAAAAATTTAGTTCTATATCTCATATAGACTATGAGAGTCTGTTATGCACATGAGGGTATGCTGGATTTTCAATGATAGCTTTAAGAATAATAGGGACTTCTTCAAGTAGCCCTGATTTCACTGACACTACACAAATGCATTTTCTTTCTGCTGCTAGCTACCAATCGAAACAGCTGATTTTGAAGTCCGACCTGAGATCGACAAGGGTTACTTAGTGAACAGTGGAAGATCATGGTGTGTAAAAATTGAATAAATTTAAGGAAAAAATACTGGAGCTTATGATTAGAATACACCTTATATTTCAGTTTTTGTCTATAGAATTCTCATACATATTTTTGATTAGTCAAGTGAGGATAGTTTAAGAAAACCTCAATGAGATTTTTAATTTACATTTAGCACAAATTCCAATTATTTCTATGCTATCAATTTTGGAAGATATGATTTAAACTGTTAATTTAAAAAATCAATAGATAACACAAATAATATGATCCATATTCTTTTATTGCTAATGTAATGAGCATCGAGGAAGATAAATTGTCACAAGGGATATTCTTTAAAACTCATTTCAACATCAAAATTATTAATTTCATCTTGCATGATGCAGTATATAATGATGCCACTTGAGTTATTCACCTGTCAGTATATCATCTTTCGTTATTTCTTTTTCTATTTACATTAAGCTGTCATTTTTCTGTTAAACTCTCTAACTATTTAATTTTGCTCATCATGAACATTCTACAAATGAATTACTTTGGCTCAGGAACACTTCTATTTGGAAACAATTTTGTTGACAAACAGAAACATGAGGTGAGTTTTTGTTGTTGTTGTTTGCAAATTAGGTGAGGTGACAACATGAACATGGCTATTTTTCCTGCACGTACAGAAATTTAAAGCCACCTTTTCCAAAATTGTAAAATAAATTTTATTTCTAGAACTGAGGTATCATTGTATTATTAAAAAGATAAACTATAAATTGCATATCCACCACATTATGTAGTACTAGGGATATGTAATGAATCATTTTTAAACCAATTATAGTACTGAAATATATGCTAAATAAGAATACGGAAATCCACTCCTCAGCTTTGAATCTCAAAGAAATACTTTAGATTATGCTGAAAAATATAATTAATTGTTGAAAATACTGGGAAGTGCAGGTCTCAAGAACATATTTATGGGAAGATTAAATTTGAAAGATATTTTGAAATATGAGTCTACATTATCTTATACATGTACATAGTGTATACTATACACATACATACATACATACATACATACATATGCTGCATGCACATTTTCCCAGCTCAGGAACTAAACCGAAATTTTCATAATACTGCCTTCTAAACATTAGCATTAAACACTTTGGCAACACAGTTTATAAATAGTAATTTCTGAAAGTAAATTATGTTAATAGATTTCTATGATTTTGAATCAAATTCTAAGTAACACAAAGACTGACTAGAGTTCTATACACAATTATAAGAAGGCCGCAGCAACCTTGATGAAAATCTTAGCTATACATTTTATTAAAATGTATCACTGGGCGTGGTGGCTCATGCCTGTAATCCCAGCACTCGGGAGGCTGAGGCAGTAGGATTGGTGCGAGTTCGAGACCAGCCTGGCTACAAAAGTGAGCTCAAGGCCAGCCTCTACTGCATAGCGAGACCCTGTCTCAAAAAGACCCCAAAAATAAATAAATAAATAAATAAATAAATAAATAAAATGTATCAAAATTTACTCTGCCACTCAACACTGATTTAATGCTATTCATATTTCTTAGCATATTAAGATCAGAAAATAAATCTAGAAATATTTTGTATAGATCAACTAGTTTATATTTCTGTTATATCACAGTAAGCCCATGTGTCTCCAAGAAAATCACTTCAAACATAAACTAGATTAAGAATTAAGTTAGACATAGTTAGTATTCAAATCCTATAAATATGGGTGTACCTATATCACTATAGGCTGATATTTTCAGTTCTTTGGAAAAATACTCAGAAGAGAAATAGCTGGGTTGAGTGGAACCTCGAACCCACCAATACTTTCTGAAGGGTCACTCTACTGATTTCAATAGTGATTTACCTTCTAACTTTGATGGAGACTCCTGATTTCGGAAGGTTACTTGGAAGAAAATCATCATGTTTATCTAACTTTGCATCTCTGATTTCACTGATTTTTTTGTTTTTCTGTTCTTTAATGTTTTTAATTTTTTCTGGTTTCAGAACTTTTGTTTATTTATTTTTATGGCCGGCTCAGCCTGCCCTGAGGGCAGGGCTGGCGCAGCATGTGGTGCCAGGGACTGAACCGCAGACCCTGCAGCCTCCTGCAGGCACTTTGGACCACGGAGCCATCCTGCTGGGCCCCTGATTTTTTTGTTTTTCCTTCTGTGTTTTGAATCAGTATATTTATATATATTCACAAATAACAACTAGGATAAAAACCAAATCCAAATAAAAACTTGTAGTGGAAAAGTATGAATATTTTTGATGAAACTACATCATACATCATATTTAGAAATTAGATATTTCAGTGATTAATTCAAAAGCAGCTCAAGCACATGCAATTTAGAAACTATTATTTCTGTATAAAACAAATAAATCATAAAACATGTAAATGTTGAGTACTAATAATATTCCAATACCACATCAAAAGTTGAAGTGTTAAATAATAAATATTTGTTTATTTATTTACTGTACTTATTTGGGGTGGAAAATTTATATATCTATATCTATTTCCATATATTTATTTAAAGTCTAATATTAAAATTCACTGTATATCTGCCAACAAGTTAAGCCGTTCTCATTTAAATTCTAAAATTATTGTTGTAATTTGTGTAAAGGGAATTTTAACCAAAATATTGTTAACCACATTTGTTACCACACCAATTTCGATGACTATCCACTGTCTTCAAAATATTTTCAGTGGGCTAGAGAGATAGCTCAGGAGTGTAAAGCACCTGTTTAGGCAAGCCTAGGCACATACAGGGACTGTGGTTCTATCCCTGGCACCACATAGCACACCAACCATGCCTCCAAGACGAGCAGAGCTGACCACACATTAAAAAAAATACAACTAAGCTCTCTCTCTCTCTCTCTCTCTCTCTATCTATCTATCTATCTAATCTGTATGTATTTATAGATATATAGATATATAATAATCTCACTGCATTATTCAGCATTGTCTGAATATCAGAATGATCACCCTAAATAAAATGGTAAGTGTTAATAAGTTTCTTAAGTATCTGTGCTCTTGTTAAATATCGCATCATAACAAATACTTTATCAACTTAGCTAGAATTTTTTAAAATTTTCTAATGCATGAATTTATATACTAAGAAAACACTTTCTGAACCCTTAAAACTAGTTTCTAGCAATAAAGTGTCATTCATTTCAAATCTAAAAATCAAAATTTTTCTATAAATACAAAGAATCACGTTAAGAATTTTTTACTAATAATTGACCAAGGAATAAATTAGATGTTAAACAACTTTAACAGAGAACCTGAACCACAGATGTGTTCATAATGGCATAATATTATTGAACTAACTAGAAAAAAGTTAGGTTTCCACAAGATAAGAAGAAAGCAGTAAACAGAACAGAATTTACAACTCAACCAACCACACAGCAACAGCATAGCAAAATTGAACTAAAAAAAAAAAAAAAAAAAAAAAAAAAAAAAAAAAAAAAAAAAAAAAAAAAAAAAAAAAA
>PVJA010033131.1:0-23279 GCA_004027025.1 Myocastor coypus | reverse complement strand
TTAAATTTTATTTATTTATTTTTTTCTTGTTTCAGAACCCCTGCCTGTTTTTATTCATTCATTTTTATGGCCGGCTCAGCCCGTCCTGAGGGGAGGGCTGGTGCAGCATGTGGTGCCGGGGATCGAACCGCGGTCCCTGAAGCCACCCAAGCTTTCCCAAGCAGGCGCCTTAGACCACTGAGCCATCCCGCCGGGCCCCTTAATTGTTAAAACTTTCCTAAAAGTTAAAAAAATGGTTTCCTATCCATTTAGTTTTTTTCTAATATTCTTCTGGATTTTTGCCAGATTATTGGTTTAATAATTTCAGAATAGTTGTGTTTTGAATGCATGTGTTAAAAAACTTCTGGGTTTGTAATGAATAATAAACTGATAAACCTACCTCTTTGTATATTTCTTCACAGGGCAATCCAATGGACCCAATGGTGATGAAGAGACCTCAGTTGTACGGGATGGGCAGTAACCCCCATTCCCAACCACAACAGAGCAGTCCCTACCCAGGAGGCTCCTATGGCCCTCCAGGTGCACAGCGGTATCCCCTTGGCATACAGGGCCGGGCCCCAGGGGCCTTGGGAGGCATGCAGTACCCGCAGCAGCAGGTGGGTACTAGTTTTTCTATCCTCCTCCCTTTTTTGTTGATAGTGTTCTTTGTCTGTCCCAATCTACAAAGGTGGTGTTATGAGAATTAGGGGGTGTCATAGTTACTTTCTACTCGTTGCTGGGACAAATACCTGACACTCAAAGTGAAGGAAGGAAAGGTTTATTTAGCTCACAGTTCGTGGAGGTTTCAGTCCATATTTGGCTGACCCAAGGCTGAGTGGAACAGGGCAGAGAGCATCCAGTTTATGGCGGTGGTACAGCAACAAAATGGTGGCAGAGGTAGCCAACCAAAGAGGGCAGCAGAGAGCAACAGCTCTAGTCTGTCTCTCTGTCTCTCTTTATATTATATTCAGGCTCTCTGCCTTAGGATATCCGCCCTAGACCACACCCATAGTCCCAGCCCTACTCAAACCAATAATCCCATCAGTACTAAAACACATAATCCTAGTGACTCATGAGTCAAGTCTCAATCTATAGAAGTCCCCGACCAATGACTACATGAGGCTTTGGGGGGACAGCTAGACGTAAGGCATAACGGGGCATTTCAGTGTTTATTGCTTTTAGTGTTATTATTATTTTTTAAGTTCTTTTTTTTTTTTTTTTAAGAATTTTTTATTTTTTCTTGCTTCAGAACTTTTGTTTGTTTATTTATTTTTATGGCCGGCTCAGCCTGCCCTCGCAGCGTGTGGTGCCGGGGACCGAACTTCAGTCCCTGCAGCCGCCCAAGCTTTCCTAAGCAGGCGTTTTAGACCACTGAGCCATCCTGCTGGGCCCTTTCAGTGTTATTTTTTTAAATATAGAAAATTGAACTTCTTTAGCAAAGTGGACAAAATGCTTGTTGATAGGCCAGTAAGTACTATTTTTATTTTTAAAAAGTGCTGTGTCATAATTTTGTAGCCAGTTCTATAGATGAAAGCTCCAAAATAAACTTGTTTTTCTCACATTTCTGAGGTCATGTGAGATTTTGAGTTTTTTTCTTTTCCTGTACTTAGGACAGGGTCTACAGGGTCTTACTATGTAGATCGGACTCGTAGTGATTCACCTGTTTTCAGCCTCCCAAGTGCTGCATGTACCACCATGCCCAGTCTCTATTGCCATCTTAGCATGCCTCAGGGTGGGGCCAGCATGGCATAGCAGGGATAGAATTCTGGCCAATTTCTACCTAAGCTGACCCTTTAGTCCACTGATGATCAGAATTTGAGCTGTGAATAGGCCATCTTTAGGTGAATTTTCAAGTCTTCAAAAGTCTTCCTGGAAGATAGCATTGATGTTTTATTATTTTGTTTTCATTTCCTAAACTTTTGTCTATATCTTTTAAAAAAGGTTTCTGTATTTATTATTATTATTATTATTATTATTATTATTATTATTTTTAAATGAGGATTTGATTTAGATTTATGGACCCAGATTTTGGTGAGTTTTGTATTTTTCCTTAAATAAAAGCTATTTCCTGCTCTTGAACAGAAGATCTGATATTTTTTCCTTTTCTTCAGGGTTAAAATGATGAACCATAAATGGTCATGCATAAAGCCTATAATCTTTTGGATACTTGAGGATATGTCCTTGTTATGTTGTCCCAAGAAAGAATGAAATTTGGAAAAGGCTAAATTAGATTCAAAAACAAAACAAAACAAAACAATTCTAAGGGGCTGGGGAGATAGCTCCGAGGCACAAGTGCCTGCTGGGCAAGTGCAAGTTCGTGAGTTTGAACCCTGGTCCCACAAAAAAAAAAAAAAAAAAAAAAAAAAAAATTAGATTCAGACTTGTTAAGGTATTTAGTTACTAGAAATACCAGAAAGGCTTATTTATAAAATGCCATACTGCATCTGACACCCTTTGGGAGTCTGTTAGGCTAGTGTAGTCAGTATATGTTTTGCTGCGTTTGGAATAGAGCATTTCTTTTTTTTTAAATTTTATTTATTTTTTTCTGGTTTCAGAACTTCTGTTTGTCCATTTATTTTTATGGCCAGCTCAGCCCACCCTCAGGACAGGGCTGGCACAGCATGTGGTGCCGGGGATTGAACTGCGGTCCCTGCAGCTGCTCACGCTTTCCTAAGCAGGAGCTTTAGACCACTGAGCCATCCTGCCGGGCCCCTGGAATAGAGCATTTCTTAATGACACCCAGTAATACATTTTGGAGGTTAATAACACTTATTCTCAGGAAATCTTTTGTATTTATCTGAAAACCTTATGTAGGGTAAGAAAGGTAGACAAAGCTTTTGTTTTCTCTAAAGTAGATGTAGAAAATGATTTATTATGCTTTACATGATACACAGTTGGTTACTAAATGTTCATTAATAAGTGGCTCTAAGCATTTTCCTTTAAAAATTATTGTATTTTTTCTTTAAGTGTCTTATGGAGAAAGTTATCAGTAGACCAGTATTGGGATCCTGTTTGTTTATTGCTCATATAAGCTTACCTATCTTCAGGAGATTATATTGCATAATTATTAAAATTAGGTATTTAGAATGCCAGCAGTAACATGCGCAATTGTACTCTTTTTTTTTTTTTTTGTCTTTTTGAGACGGTCTCGCTATGCAGTTCAGGCTGGCCTTGCTTTCACTTTTGTAGCCCAGGCTGGTGCCAAACTCGCATCGATCCTCCTGCCTCAGCCTCCCGAGTGCTGGGATTACAGGCATGCGCCAACACGCCTGGCTTCAATTGTACTCTTAATTAAAAAATAAAACTTTTACTTATTTGGTACAGGTTCTTGCTACACAGCTTGTATGCATAGTGATTCTCCTGTCTCAGCCCCCCCGCCTCCAACCACTGGGATTACAAGTGTGCACTACTGTGCCTGGTGTTGGTGGCTGACGTGGTACTGGGGATTAAACCTGGGCCCTTGTGCTTGTTAGGCAAGTGCTTAGGCCACCAAGCTGTCTACCCAGGCCCTGCACTCTTTATTTTGTTCATACAGTATTCCTTTTCTCAGCAGTATTTTGCAGTAGAGTAAAATCTTTAGTTGAGACTGCTAATTGTGAGGAGATGATTTGTAAATGATAAAAGTTAAGGGATTTTTGTCTCTGTTTTTCTATCCCCCCCCCAATTCTTTTTGAGTTTTAGGACTTTGTAGAAGTGAGGAAATCCAGATAGTTCTTTATGATACTCTAGCCACACAAAGACAAGAGGCAAAGAGGTAGTAATATAGTAGCAGGGCTAATGAAAGAAATACGTGCTTACCATGCTGCCTCTTATTTTTGTATCTTCTGGCTTATCATGTCTCTCTGATGTGTATGAGGTTAGAAAGTCCTTTTTAAATACTATGTTCATGGCAAGAACTAGATGCTCCTGTATTCCTTTTCTAAATGATTAATCTTGTTACAAGTTTTAGACATTGGCTTAGTGTGTAGAACCAAAGTGACAGTCAAACAGATGGAGAGAGTGTGTGAAGAATGATTTTTTTTATTTGGTTCCAGGAATTGAACTTAGGACCTGGTATCTGTCAGGCAGGTGCTGTGCACAAACCCAAGAAAATTTTTGAACTTAAGAAGTTTTATTATTTTCCTCCCAAATGAGTAATGCTAAAATTGAAGGGTATATAAAAATATAGTACATACAGGTAACTCATGTTTATTAGTTTTTGATTTTATTTGTTATCTGTGATTCCCATACTTGTAGAATGTAACAACTCTAATGGAGGGAAGAAATTGGTGAAGATTGCTTCTCAACTATTTCAGCAAAGTTTTAATTAAGGTTTCTGATTAGGCATTTTATTCTTAGTGGAAAAAGAGTGATTAGCTATTTTATTGCCAGCCAGTTCTAAATGTACAGGTACAGGTCTTTCTGATAATGAAAGAATGTATCTGATGTGAAATTGAATATCTATCAGAAATGTTAAGCTTTTGTATTGAGTTAATCGTAATCAAGTGTCTGGATCCTATACTGCTTTTTCATTCTTTTAGTTATAATAAAAGCTTTGAAAGACAGTATCTTGTTTTGAAATTTAAAAAACTAAAGATAATTGTAAATACAGTTTTGAATGTGTGTAACATTCAGTGGAGACATAGAGATTTTATAACATCAGGTCCATGTGAACAATTCTTGCTATTTATTTATTTATTTATTTATTGTTTCAGAACCTTTGTTTGTTTATTCACTCATTTTTATGGCCGGCTCAGCCCACCCCAAGGGCAGGGCTGGCACAGCATGTGGTGCCAGGGATCGGGGATCGAACAGGCATCCCTGAAGCCACCCAAGCTTTCCCAAGCAGGTGCTTTAGACCACTGAGCCATTCCACCGGGCCCTAACAATTCTTGTTTTGAAATGGAAAATAATTAGTAAACTATTTGAGTAAAAGTTGTAAGAGCACATGTATTTATTTTATTAGATTTTTTTTTTTTGTCTTTTTGAGACAGAGTCTTGCTATGCAGTTGAGGCTGTCCTTGAGCTCACTTTTGTAGCCCAGGCTGGTCTCCAACTTGCACCAATCCTCCTGCCTCAGCCTCCCAAGTGCTGGGATTACAGGCGTGAGCCACCACGCCTGGTTTATTTTATTAGATTGAGTCTGTGTTCTTTAATGAGGAATTTTCTTTCTTTTTTTTTTTTGGGACTAGGGTTCGAACTCCCGACCTTGCACTTGCCCAGCAGGCACTTGTGCCTCAGAGCTATCTCCCCAGCCCCGGAATTTTCAATAAGTTACGCTGTTTACAAGTTTTGGGAATAGTGAGTGTACTCACCTCCCCCTCCCCCCACAAGCTTCTGTTACTTGGTTGGCTCCTACTCCTGTCGATTTCCTTCCAGGATTAATTTAGTTGGCTAAGTGTTGTCATAGTTGTGATTGGTAATGTTCTTCAGGGAAAGGGCTGAAAGATAATCATGACAGAGTATTTATTGAGTGGACATCACCATCTAGGCATGATTTTGCTTTGGATGCTTTCCACAGCTTTTGTGTTTGGTTTGTGAACCTCTAATGAGCTGAATCTGTTTCATTTAATGTTGCTCATATATTTCTGCAAAGGATTAAAATGCAGGAACTCAAGTTTGTAAATTGAGTTACCTACTTATAAGCTGAGTGGTAAGTTGTCTTTGGCTTAGAGGTCACAATTTGATTCCTGGCTGGGTCCAGGGACATAGCTCAGTGGAATAAGTGCTTGCCTGGCAAATGCAAGGTCCTGAGTTCAATCCCTGGTACCACCAAAAAAAGAAAATACATTCCTGATTCCTGGCTGGTATTCCACTCCTGTAATAGTAATTTTAAGTGAGTATTGTGCTAGGAAGAACTGCAGTGCTTGTATAGAATTTAACATGGATAGTATTTAGCTTTTATAATTTTTTATTTTTGTACCTGAGAGTGGGGAGGAAATAGCCATGGAGGGCTTTATTTTAGTGTGTATTAAATAGGTGATTCTCGATTTATGTGGCGATAATTTTATTTTAAAAATGTACTCATGGGCCCGGCGGGATGGCTCAGTGGTCTAAAGCGCCTGCTTGGGAAAGCTTGGGCGGCTTCAGGGACCACGGTTCGATCCCCGGCACCACATGCTGTGTCAGCCCTGCCCTCGGGGCGGGCTGAGCCAGCCATAAAAATGAGTGAATAAACAAAGGTTCTGAAACAAGAAAATAAATTAAAAAAAAAAAATGTACTCATAACTGGGTCATCGAAGCATGACATTATAATAATATACCATTTTTGTCTTTATTAACTGGAACTATATTTGTAGTCTCTCACTTGCTGATTGTCCCATGTCATCAGGCAAATACATGCCTGAAGAGATTAGTTTTGCATGGTTCCCTAAAAACTAGTCTACTTGGGTTTTTATTGAGTTGAGATGGGAAATGAATTTTCTTTGCCTCTATGGAGAATGTTCTGCCTTCAGGCTCCTGGAATTCAAACGTAGGAAAAGGCTTACAAAAAAGTACACTGGTTGATTTTATTTAGAGCTACATAGATACATAATCTTACTAGAATGTGTCATTTAGATTTTTCTTTTTTGTATTTTGGGGAAGGGTCTGCTGGGTGTTCAAGGTCTCACTACTAGATTGAACTTGTAGTGATCTGCCTGTTTCTAGCTTCCCAAGAGACAGGCTTGTGCCACCACACCCAGTCTTAGTTACTGTCTTATTGCACCCCACAGGTCTGGTGATTGAACCCCTGGCCCTGTGCCTCCTTGTAGGCGCTTTAATAGGTTTTTATTTTAAAAGATACCAAGGTATTCTTTGCTGGATCAAAGTTGTAATAAAATAAGCAGAGGCTTATTTCATTTTTATTTTCCTTCCTATCCATTTGTTTGTACTTGAACTTTTGTCAGCTTGCTTTAAAAGATTTTTGTGGCTGAGTATGGTGGTATGTGCTAGTAGGGTAATTTCAGCTACTTTGGAGGCTGAGACAGAAAGATTATAGGTTCCAGTCCTATCCAGGCAACTTGGTGAGACCTCTGCTGAAAATAACAAATAAACAAGTAGGCAAACAAACACATGAAAATGTGCTGGAGTAAAGCTTAGTGATAGTGTGCTCCTAAGTTCTATTTCTAGTAAATGAAAGCAAAATACAGACAAACAAAAAAACCTTAAAACAAACAACACTCAGGAAAAATGGCTGTGGAAGCTGTGTTTTTTTTTTTTTTTTTTTATTGAGTAAAGCAGATTTCAGTTATGCACTGTCAGATTTTCCCTTAGTTTTGGGGCTAACTACCCTTACTTTGTTACCAATACTTGATAATATGATGCCTGTTAGAATTATACAACTGGTGCAGGGAAATAAAAAGGATAATGTAATTTTATGAGTACTTTTATAATGAGATAAGACTTAGTTTTTTTTTTTTTTTTAATCTACAATATGAAAACCTTTACAAAAAAAATGGAATATAATCATTGCTTGGAAGTGGCAAGATTGTTACTTTTGCTATGGTGATTTTTTTTTTTTTTTTTTCTTTTTTTGTGGAACTGGGGATTGAACTTAGGCCCTTGTGCTTACCAGGCAAGCACTTATTCTAATGGGCTATCTCCTACGGATATATTTCAACTTAGCACTATGAATTAAATAACTGAATTAGAAATAGGTTTCTCTATAAAGAGATCTTTCAGAGGCTGTCTGTATTATGTGTCTGATGTGTCATCTGTCCTCTTTGGTTATATCTATTTTGCTGCATATTTTTTGAGTTACTTATTTCATAATACAAGCATTATATTTAGTAGCTTCTTTGTAGCCAACGCATTTCTTCCAATGTGAATGATTATTTTGGCGGTGGTAGTTTCTAAAAAGATAAACATAATCATCTAGCTGAATAAATGTTTTCGTATGGGGTTATTAAGGCTGCAAGGCAATTCTTAGGATTCTCACCTTTGTTACTTTATATTATTGATTAATTCTGGGGAGAAATTTCATTTTAAGTGTGACTAAAATCATAGTATCTTGATACCACATGAAAATTACTTTTGAAAAGAAAGGATAAGTAATGAGAGGAGTGCTGCTTAAAAACATAAAAATTCCAGAGTATTTTGACATGAAATGTTTGTTGAACTTGGTATCTGAATCATAAATGTGCTCTCAGGAGTCAAGGCTTAGTTCTGGTTTTGTCTAAAAAAGAACTTAGACTTTATGTTTTTAACAAGCGTACGAGGATGAGAAAGGAGGATTTGTTAAAATAGGAATGAAGGACTAGCATCTGTTTTATGTTCAAGCTGTTAACTTTTGAATATCATCTGTATTTACTCAGAGATGTTGACTGATGTCTTTGTGCACATGTACTCATACACGTGTTAAAAAGAATGTTTTTTCTTACGTTCATATTAAAATTTTTTTTTGTGTAGAGATACACATATGTAAATATACAACTAAATAAAATGAGAGTGATTATTTTGGCCATTAAACTAATAGGATGCTGTGGAATTTCATTAGTTGTGATATTTATACTATTTAAAGACTTTCATGTTCTTTACTGAGTAACTCAGAGTCAAGCAGCTTTGCTTGTGAGCCTGAGATATTTGGAGCCCTTTTAGATGGTTTGCAGGTTGGTATAAGTAATAACCTGTTGTTGGTCACATTTTGTCTTGATCTCTGGCCACATTCCATTCCCCAGTTGCTCATCAGCACTGAATGAGAATGTATTTAAAGTTTAACAATAAAATGCATTTATACCTTACATTTCTGCTTCTAGGTAGATAGTAGATGCTACTAACTTTGATGCCACAGTTCTTTGAAGGTGGATATTTGTACCAAGAAAATATTTTTGAAGATCTATAGGTACAAAAATGTTTATTTTCTCTTTAAAGTTTAAATTTCTAGAACAGTTATGGTTTTGCTTACTTTTTATATTACAGTTGCTAATGCTATATTTGAAACATTTAGTATGATATTATGGGTAAACTTACATTAGAAGATGCTGTATTTAAAAATTTGATGAGAAAATGTGAGATGATGTTACTTTTTATTTGGTATCAGGAATCGAATTCAGGACCTCATGCTTGCTAGAGGCACTGGATGTGCCATATCCCTGGCCCAATGATTTCATCTTTAGTTTAGGAAGCTACTGTAGTAGGAGGTTTGTATTGTTACATTTGCTTTTTATTGGAACATTTATGTTATTCTATATACCTTCAAGATTATATATAATGAAGAGTACCTTGTCTCTGCTGAGAATTTGTACTTTTTTTTTAAAATTAATGTATTTAATTTAGTATAAATAAATTTAGTATAGGATCTACAGGGTCTTACTGCACAGGTGGGACTCGTAGTGATGATCCTTCTGTTTTCATCCTCAAGCTTTGGGATTACAGGCATGTGCCACCATGCCCAGTCTCAAATGCTTTCATAGTGTGCCCTGGGGGCAGGGCTGGCATGACATGCTGGAGATTGAATCCTGGTCCCTGAGTCTGCCTAAGCAGGTGCTTTAATCGCTGAGATATCTAGCCAGCCCAGTTTATAATATTTTGTCATGCATATTATTTCTGTTATGTGTATTTCTACACATACAGACTTTAAACTTAAAATTTCTGTTAGACTCTTTCATTAAAGTTTTATTTTTGAGATAGGAATCTTAATTAGATGTTTCAGTTTTATTGGAATTATTTGAATATGTTGGAAATAAATTTCACTTACTTGCTTTTACCAAAGAAATTTAAGTATTATTAACTCAAGTAAAGATAATAGTTCACATCTATTTTTTTTTTTTTTTTTTTAAAGCCACATTACTTCAGTTTTAAAAAAAGAAGCGTGGAAAACACTGAACAACAACGAACGTTTCTCAAAATAAATGAAAAAGTAATGACCTGTTTTGTATGAATTTCAAACTTTTCCGAATGTAAGAATGTCCTAGGCTACTTTAGACATCCCCAGGAATACCTAGATCAATGTCAACTGACTGTGGAGGTCAGTTGTCATTTTCAGAATGGTCTCCTCATCCCCACCAACTGTATGTAAGCTGTGACTGCTCTCTATAATCTTGAGTTGGAATTGGGCCAGGTTGAGCTGCTCATCTCTTTTAAAGGCTTGTGAAAGACACATGTGGATTGGAGACTCACTGTTCTAGAGAGATTCTGAAATGGGCCCAGGACCAGAGGAGTCAGTGTAATAAATTATTTTCTAATTTTTAATTTTACTACTTGTGAAGTTGTTCTCGGGTAATTTCTTTTGAATACTTGTGTTATATGCAGCACTTTGAGAATCCTTTTTTTGTATGTGGAAAATCTTAAGGTTCACATACTTTTAATTGGAGCAACAAGCAGCAGCAGAAAGAGACCCATCTGTTACTTACACACATTACGAACTTGGTAATAGTTCCAAAAATAAGCCCATATAGTGCAACATGGGGATGAATTGTGTAAAATTAAGTTGTAATTGAAGTAGGTTGCAGATTTATGTTACATGCCGTTACTTTCACATCTCCAGTTGGCTTTGCTTGTTTTTTCTCTTAGAGCAGCATTTTTCCCAAGGTTGTAAAACAAGTGTTTTCTTTTATATTTATAGCCATCCAGTAGCTTAATTCTTCACAGCAAATTAAATTCTTACTTCATTTCCAACTTAGTCTAAATGGCAATTTCATTATTTTTTTAAACTTTTCTTTCTGTCTTTTTTTTTTTTTTAATGTGCTTAGTACAGGATCTATAGGGTCTCAATACACAGAACAGACTCATAGTGATCCTTCTGTTTTCAGCCTCCCAAGTACTGGGATTATAGATGTGTGTCACCACACACAGTCTCAATTGCCATCTCAGTGAGCCCTGGGGGTGGGGCTAACAAGGCATGCAGGGGATTGAACCCTGGCCACTGTGCTCTGCCTAAGCAGGTGCTTTAGTCTGCTGAGCTATCAGGCTGACTCTTCATTATTCTATGTATGTATGTATGTATGTATGTATGTCAGCTCAGCCTGCCCTGAGGGTGGGACTGGTGCAGCATGTGGTGCTGGGAATTGAACTGTGGTCCCTGCAGTTGCCTAAGCTTCCCTAAGCACGCGCTTTAGACTGCTGAACCATTTTGCTGGCCCTCTTCATTATTTTTATATTCAACAAATTTGTTAAAATAATTGTATTCTTTTAGATTCTTGAAAATGGGAATCGAATTCAGGACCTTGCATTTGTGAAGCATTCCCAGTTTTGCAAAATAACTTTAAATTTCATTCACTTTAAGTGAATGAAATAAAGAAAGTGCTGTAGCAGGAAGAGGATATGGGTAGAAATCTGAGGGGAGAAGAAAATTCTAAGGGAAAGATTCAGAAAGAGTAAAGAAAGAAGCAGCCTTATTCTCTCAGAGAGACCCTCTGACTCCACCTATCCACACCCCTTAATCTAGGGAGTCTTGTCTAATCCATATTTCCCCAGGAAGAACTACCCCTAAGGCAGTATTAGAAAGGTGTGAAGTTTTAGAGCTGAGATCTGAGTATGGGAAGTGTATATGTATGACACATATACCTCTGTGTACTTAGGTAGCTCCAACCCCAAAATTTAAGTCACCACATACTCATTTACAGTAGTGGGAATGACTCATTTCCCAGTTACTATAAAGAAGTATGTTTAACATAATAAACTGTAGTTCAAAGATTTAGTCACATTTATGTCTGTTGGTACAGTGTTGATCCAGAATAAGAACAAGAACTACCAAGCAGACCACTCAGTGGAAGTGGCTCTTCTGGATTAGTCAAAGGCTTAGATCCAGGTCAACTTCTAAACAACTTCAAACATCCAGAAATAAAGTAATACTAAGTTAATAGCAGAAAGATATGCAACCATTAAATGTAAAAGTTAGTCATTTTAATTAATTAGTAGAAATTTAAGTAACTTATTTTAACTTAGTGGTCTTGACTTGATAAAACTTGCTTTTGCAGGTATTTAGGGATGAGATAAGGCTGAATGCTTTCTGGGAAAGCAACTCCCATCTGCAGAAAGCACCAAAGAATGGATAGGCAGGGATAGATTGCTAGTACCAGCCACATAGGATAGAGAAAGCAGACTTGCCAGCAGTAGCTCTTACAAGGTTAGAAGTCGGGATTAGACATTCCATTGTAATTGTTACTATCATCATTTTCATTGGTTCCAGGGAGACCTGGGGAAAAGGAAAAGGTAGAATAAATAATTATTGGTCCATGGGCTCTGTGAACTCAGATGCTTCCTTAGTGTAGCAGCCATAAAATGGACCATCTTTTTCTTTAGCTAGTATATTACCTCTGAATTCCCAGCATGATTATCAGATATGTAAATACCCATTTTCCACACATTTTAAATGTTTTCCTTGTTAGAGGTACGCAGTGTCCTGGGCTTCATGGAGAAAGAAGGCCTATCTTCTCTCTGCTTGAACATCTTTTGCCACTGACATGGAAAGAATATATGGTCTTATTCCTATGAAACTGCCTAAATTTTGATAGTGTAATCTCAGATGATGGACTAAAATTCTCTTCTGTGTCATATTCTTTTTCTGGAGTCTTGCTGAGTTCTCTCCCATAGTTCTGAGAGTAGAGGAAGGCATGGTCATGCGCTAGCAACATCATTGGCCTTCAGGATATGAGATGCATCACAGCACACTTAGAATAATTCTAAGAGTTCAGGTATGTTTTCCCACAATATGTAGCAGGACAGGAGAATGATCAAATATAGAACAAAGAATGAGGCAAGGGACTCTGAAACAAATTCACATCTGCCAGGAAGTTGGCAGTACTGCTGAAACATACTGAAATTTGGAAATAAACAATGTGTATTATTATTTACTTCCTAACCAAAATCTTTTTTTTTTTTGCGGGACTGGGGATTGAACTCAGGTCCTTGTGTTTGTCAGGCAAGCACTTATTCTACTGAGCTATTTCCCCAGCCCCACCAAAATCTTATATGATGAGTCAGACTGAAATAATTTGTTACTTGAATGTGTCTAGTTTTTGAAGAGAGTCTAAATGGTGGAGGGAGAGCTTTTTGGTTACTATTTATGACAAGTCCAGATTTTGATGTATAAAAATTTTCCTTTTTGTCACCTTTTGTGTTTTTAATTTAAAAAAAATTTTAAATTACTTTTAATAAATAACAATTGGTAGTTTCAAAACACGTTAGTGGTACATTCACAATAATTGACAGATTGCATATTGTTGTCCTCATAGTAGTTATGCAGAGCACAGGGTGTAGACATGATAAATTTCCTAATCGATATTGGTAAGGAAAAGAAAAACAATTTCTTCTCTTTGAACTGAGAGAAAGTAGTTGTAGACATAGTCCAATATTCCAGAATTGATTGGGTTACTGGCAAAACTGGAAATGTTGGAGGCTATTGATTTAAGCCTCTTCCAGCTCATCATACTAATCTAGCTCTGTGTTTCATGCCTTGTATTTAAGCTTTACCGCTGGGTGGTCAAGGGCAAGTTAAAGCAAGACCTGTATTAACAAAACATTCATTTTTTGTATCTTCCAAGGTGAAATCCCCTCAGGATTAATTTTGGAACCATGTAAAGTGCTTTGTAGAACTGTTGTGTCAGCCATTGGGATGAGTCACAGCTATTGCTTGTCCAGTTTACTTTGTGTGAAAGCCTGAAAGAATGTTTTTTCTGTAGGTGACTCTCCTTAGACACACTATACTTCATTTATTATCCCTTTCCTCTGAGGTTCCATAGTCTCCTTGACCAGAAAATTTGGGACATCTCTGAGTTATGAGATGTTATAGCACAGGTTCTCTTATGTCCTGAGTCCTCACTGACCTTGAATGGCTAGGGCCAAAATGTTGGCTATCCTCACAGCCTTTCTTTTTCTCCAATTTTTGGTCTGTTAACATTCTCAACCCTTCAGCAGAGAAGCTTCGTGATACTATTACTCTATAACATAGGTAATTGAGCTTAACATCACTATTCGTGTTTTTTTTTTTTTTTTTTTTTTTTTTTTACCTCAGTAAATGGCAGTTGCATATTTTGTTTGGAGCAGTCAGAACCTTTGTCATCTTTTTTTCACTTTTCACACTATTAGATGAGTCCATTGACCCTCTAAAATGTACTCAGAAATGGGCCCCTCTCACCACCTTACTGGCTGCTGCTTTGGTTCAAGTGCACACTATCTTCCCCATAGGTTGTTAGTGGACTCCTTGTTGGACTCCCTTATCACACCAGTCTGTTTTCAATGTAGTGTCCTGGATGGTCCTTTCCGAGATTGTATGTCACACGTTGACTTTTCTCCTGATATTCTCCATTTCACTTTGAGACCTGAGAGCCCTATCACCTTTATATACTATGCTTGAGCCTTCCTGGGACTGCCTTTTGGGAAAGCCCTTGTTCAGGACTTGGCAGGGCATACTGTCTTTCCTGCTATGACTTCAGTGAAATTGTATACTACTACTTAATGCCCTGTTTTTTTCTCCCCTCCGTGTGTCCCCACCTGGGCTACAATTGTACCTTTGTTATCTAATTCTCCACTTAGAACACAAGCTGTGGGATGGCAGAGACTTTGTGTTAAGCTCATTGTAGGTCTAGAAGATAGGGAACTTCTCAAGACTTTTAACAAATGGATGAAGGAATTTGCAGCATTCTTGACTAGTCACTGACATTTATCCAGGCCTGTGCAAAAATTTCCAAGTGTTTTAGCAGTGTGTCAGCTAAACATGACCTTCATAGCAGATCATGTTTTTGGAATTTTCTTTTGTACCAGGTAGAGTACATGAGGCAGGTAAGCAGATGTCCTGGGGAGCGGGTGATTAGGATTTGTCTGTTGTGTTACAGAAGTTAAGATCTTCACACTGGTTGACAACAGATACACAGTAAAGCCCCCAGATAGTTTTTATGCAGTATAGATAACACATTAAATTCTTTTTGGTGGGAATTTGCTGCTATACAGAACAGAATTTTATGCTGGGGACAGAAGTCCATGTTAGTGGAAAAATGAGGCTAGGAGATTAGGTATCCGGTCTTTGTGGTGTGGAAATAGTGACATCCATATTTACAGTGGAATTGGGGAAAGGTTTCTTTATGTAGTAAAACCTTTTGTATGACATTTTAATGTGCACAGGTGGTAAGTTGAGCCTCGTATTCTTACCAGACTTTATTTTCATATGTTTTATAGGGCCAGAGCTTTTCTCTAAAGGTTACTCGTTAGAAAAGGTATAGCAAGTAGATTTGGATTGTCTCTAGTAAGCAAACATTACACTATAGCCTGTTCCCCAAAGTAGGGGTCATGACCACACTGAAAATGAACTTGGCCTAAGGAATAGAGGAGATAGATTTAGGTTGCTTTCCTGAAAGTATCCATGTATCTGTTGTTCTAGTGGAAGATCTAGAAAAATTGAGACATATTTCCTTTCAAGAAAGTATAAGAATTTAGTGCTTAAGTGTAAATCTTGTTCTTATAATGGTCACTTATCATCATCATGATCATATTCATTATTATCTTTCTTTCTTGGCCCAGTTTTTGGTAAATAAGTGAGACTGTCACCCACATGACAATAATAACAATCTCTGTGCTAGGTCTCAAACCAAGTACTTCTTCAGAAATACTTTCCTTTAATCCTCGAATTATTTTGTTTATCTCTGTTTTATGAATAATAATGGTAGTTAATTTTTAACAAGTGATGACCCTATATGGGGTCCTCTCCCACTGGGATTAACGTAGGTAGTCCTCATAATGCTTCTGGAAATAGCTGTTGCTAACTCTAACTTACAGATGAGAAGACGGGAGCAAGGTTAGTCAGGCTGCTTAAATTTTAGTGAACAGAGATTTCAGATTCATAGTGCTTGAACTCGGAGTCCATGCTAGCACAGAGTTTGATTCTAGTAGGACCACAGTGATTCTCAACACTGAGAGGACCATTCATTTGAATTTTTAAATTATAAGGCTGATTGTAAAGTAGCCTTAACTTGACATTGATTAGTAGTTTCATGGAATGTGCTGTATGTCCATCATGTTGAAAATTGAATATTACCTACTATGTCCATTGTAAGTGGACAAAGTTTTTGAGGTAAAATTTATCTAATATATTTTTAAGAGTTTTTTATTTTATTTATTATTTCTTTTTCTTGTTTCAGAACCTTTGTTTGTTTATTCATTCATTTTTATGGCTGGCTCAGCCCACCCCGAGGGCAGGGCTGGCGCAGCATGTGATGCTGGGGATCGAACTGCGGTTCCTGAAGCCGCCCAAGCTTCCCCAAGCAGGTGCTTTTTAGACCACTGAGCCATCCCGCCGGGCCCTAAAAAATATATGTTCACAGTTGTAGCTCTCAGACATTTTCATTAGATGTAATTCCAATTAAGCAATCTCCATAGCCCCCTTTCCACCAGTTCCCACTATCTGCTATTTGCTGTTCTTTTTAAAAACTTAAAATGTACTTTAATGAGTTGATGTTGTATTACTGTTCCATTTCTCAGAAAATTCTCCAAATTTAAGGTATTAGGGATAAAACAAACATGGTACACCAATAAAAATACATGCATAGTATAGCTACCTAAGATAGGCAAGGCTAAGAGCTACTGTCAGACCTTCAGGATACAGCAGCCCTATTCCCAAGATTGTACTAGGCCTATCAAGAAAAACTGAACAGCAACATCATAAATACAAAAGTATCATTTCTGGAAGTCCTTCTTTGTCATCTAACCGATCTGTTGGCTCCACAGTCACAGGCTGAGGAAAGGTGGTTGGTAGGAAGGATCCTTCACTGCATCTCTCCAGAGCTTTCCCTGCAGCTGGCTTCTCTTGAGAACTCAACAGTGCTTTTTCCTAACAATGCTTTGTCTTCCTTGATCATCCATAATGACTACAGCCCTTTCTATCTGGCCAAAATCAGAAAAGACTTCTTCTAGTAGTTCGTTGGACACATACTGAGGAAGGTTTCAGACTTTAAGGGATACACTATGGCAGGCAAAGTGCATGTGCAGTTGTTTTCCACAGAGAGGCATATCATCCAGCTCTACTTTGGCAATCTCTGCAAGGGTTTGGGTTTCCAAGCAGGTAAAGCCAAAGTCTTTATCCTTATGAATGAAAACTTCTCCTGTTTTCTCATATTTCTCAAATAGTTTCCTCATTTCCTCCTCAGTGATATCAAGGGTAAGATTGCCCACAAAGAGGCGGCCACATTGGATAAATGTCCTTGCTTCTGGTTTCCTAAGGTTTTTCAGGTCAATAGTCAAACCTTCATTCTGGCTACTGGGCTGTTGCCCACTTGCAGGTATTGGTGGCAGTGGTTTTGGTGGCAGTTGCTGCTCCTGCTGGTGCTGCTGCTGCTGGTGGTGGTGATGCTGATGATGCTTCCTTGGAGTATGGCTCTGCTTCTCTAAGTTAAAGGTCTTATTGCTGTGCATTTTTATACCCTCAACTTGATTGAAGGCAGCAAAATGCCTCCAGTCCTAATTTCAACTTTGCCAATACCAACAGTGCTGTCCGCAGAGTAATGGCTGTGCTACCCAGGCTCCACCATCCCAAGAAAAGAACTGCTTGCTTTTCTAATTCTAGATTTATCAATTATGGACGTTTCCTAAAGAATATAGTCATGCAGTGTATGACCTTTTCTGCTTGACTTTTTAAAAATACAATATTTTCAAGAGTTATCCTTGTCATAGAATATCTTTCTCATGGCCATATTCTGCTTTGTCATATAGATATACCACATTTTATTTATCCACTAATCTAGTAATAGGTTTACTAAATTAAGGTTGTTTCTTTTTTTTGTCTTTTTGAGACAGGGTATCACTATGCAGTTCAAGTTGGCCTTGAGTTCCCTTTTGTAGCCCAGGCTGGTCTCAGACTTGCACAGTTCCTCTTGCCTCAGCCTTCCAAGTGCTGGTATTACAGGTGTGTGCCACCATGCCTGGCAGGCAATTTGAGTTGTTTCTACCTTTTAACTGTTGTGAATATTACTGTTACAAGCTTTTGTGCACAAGTATTTTTTTTTTTTCTTTTTTTTTTTTGGCAGGACTGGGGTTCAAACTCACGACCTTGCACTTGCCAGGCAGGCACTTGTGCCTCGGAGCTATCTCCCCAGCCCCTGTGCACAAGTATTGAGTACTTGACTTCATTTCTTTTGAGTGTACACTAGAAGTGGAGTTGCTGCGTTGTAGGTAATTTTATATTTATTTCCACAATAACTATGCTATTTTACATAGGAAGCATGGACTTTTAGCACTGGTCTTTTATTTCCTGAGACTATAGTAACTGCCAGCAGATCTGGTTCAACTCTTTACATGTGTTAATTTTTACCCAATCTTTAGGATGAGTAACACCACTTACTTTGGCTGTGGACAAATAGAGGTTAAATGGCATACCCAAAGTAAGTAGAGAATTTTGCTTTTTCTTGTAGAGAGTATAACTTTGAAGACTATCCAACCCAGAGTTTCTCAGTATGTGTATGTGACACATTTCACTGGACTCAGCGTCATTTTAGGTATTGCACACACCCAAACACTACCTAACGTTGACCATACAGTAAGAAAGTTTTTGTCTCTCCTATGTAAGAGTGAAGTCCCATTGGTCTCAGTGTGCTTTAACACCATCCTGGCACTTCCCAGTCCCTCGTGTCTCCCTTTTCTCTTTCTCAGGAACAGGTCGCACTCTGCTTTTAGCAGGCATCATCCAGGTAAAATGTAGTTGTACTGTACTGTCTTCATGGTGCTCATTTTTCTTTTTTTTTTTATTCTATTTATGGTAGATAACACTGGTTTTACATTTATGCTGGTGAACACAATTTTTTTGTATGTGACAATATATTTGATTACATTGATTCATATCAGAGAACAATAGTTCAGATTTTTTTTTTTCCTGCGGGACCGGGGTTCAAACTCATGACCTTACACTTGCCAGGCAGGCACTTGTGCCTCAGATCTATCTTCCCAGCCCCTAGTTCAGATTTTAAGTTTAGTTCACTTTCAGTTTTACACAGAACATGTCTCAAGTGTTTGCTGTGTGTTCTCATGTGCTAATCTTTGGAGTGTATCAAGGTGCCATAACCAAATATTTCTTCCTGAGGACCTTGAAGGGGACACGGCAAAGAGAGAAGTACAGCAGTGATATAAATTGGGTAGTGAGCCAGGCGTGGTGGCTCACGCCTGTAATCCCAGCACTTGGGAGGCTGAGGCAGGAGGATTGGTGCGAGTTCGAGACCAGCCTGGGCTACAAAAGTGAGTGCAGTACCAGCCTCAACTGCATAGCGAGACCCTGTCTCAAAAAGACAAAAAAAAAAAAAAAAAAAAATTGGGGAGTGAACATAGGCATAAATGGTTTCCTTTGTGCAGTGGCAACATGGAGGGACACTTAAATTGGATGAGATGAGAAAGGGGGACCTGGCAGAGATTTAGCCTGTACAAAAGAAAGTTGATAGTTTCTACTCATATAAATTTGATATGCTTTTGTTTTGATTCATTGAATTGAGAGACTTATTAAGGTCACTTAACAAGGGTTAAATGGCTGGTGAGATAGCTCAGCAGATTAAGTGCCTGCTTGGGTAAGCTCAGGGACCCAGGTTCAATCCCTGGAACCATATGCTGCACCAGCCACTGAATCTGGGCATGGTGGTGCACACCTGTAATCTCAGCACTAGGGAGGCTGAAAACTGAAGGATCACTATGAGTGACCTGTGTAGTGATACCCTGTACCAAATACGTTTAAAAAAAAAAAGCATAACTTGCGATTACATATTACCATGTCATAATTTGGTTTTCACCCTGTTCATTGTTGGTGTGTATAAATGCTGATGATTTTTGTGTATTGATCTTGTATCCTGCTGCATTGCTGAAGTTGATTATTCTCAGAGTGTAGTTCTTTGGGTCTTTTCTGTCATGTCATCTACAGATAATGATAAGTTAAGTTTTTCTTTCATGTATGTATTGCTTTTATTTCTTTCTCTTGCCTGATTGCTCTAACCAATATTTCAAGTATTGTATTTAATAGAAGAGACAATAATAGGCATCCTTATCTTGTTCATTATTTTAGAGGGATTTTAAGTTTTTGAAGGTTTTTTTTTTTTCCTTTTTACCTTGGTTCTCTATATGTAAGGTGTTATACCTATTCACTGTTATGATTTGAGTCTGAATATCTCGAGTATGGACTGAAACCTCCTCAAACTGTGAACTAAGTAAACCTTTCTTCCTTTAATTTTTGGCATCAGTTATTTTGTCCCAGCAATGAGAGAAAAGTAGCTAAAACATTGATTTATGTATGTTGAACCATCTGTGGTGTTTTGGGGAATGAAACCTATTGATCACAATATATTATCTTTTTGAAAATATACTACGTTCTATATTTTATTTACTAATATACTGTTAAGAGCTTTTGTATTTGTTCATTACAGAGATTGGCCTATAGTTTTCTGTTTTAGTTGGATCCATAGTTTTGGGATCAGGGTGATACTGTCTTCTATAAATGAACTGGAAGCACTCCATCCCTTTCAATTCTTTGAAGAGCTTGAAGTTATTGGTAACATAACATCCTTGAAGTTTTTATTGGATTCAGCAGTGAATTCATCAGGTACCGGGCTTCTTTTAGTTGGTAGTTTTC
Organism: Myocastor coypus; assembly: GCA_004027025.1. Taxonomy (NCBI): domain Eukaryota; kingdom Metazoa; phylum Chordata; class Mammalia; order Rodentia; family Myocastoridae; genus Myocastor; species Myocastor coypus. The sequence goes on along the minus strand of PVJA010033131.1, from coordinate 2,812 downwards.
TTTTTTTATTTATTACTGTGTCAATTTCATTACTTGTTAATGATTGTTAAACATATTTATGTCTTCTTGAGTTTTGTGTGTGTAGAAATCTGTCCATTTCTTCAGAATGTGCTAATTTGTTGAAATGTAATTTTTTGAAGTGCTTAGTGACTCCTGTGGATTTCCTCAGGGTCTGTTGGATTTCACCTTTTAATTCTAATTGCATCAATGTGAGTGTTTTCTGTCCTTTTCTTGGTAAGTCTGGCTTTGGCTTTCCTGTTTTATTCTTTCACAGAACCAGTTCTGGCCATTTTTTTTTTTTTTTACTTTCAATTTCATTGATTTCCATTCTGATATTTATTGTTTTCCCTCATTAAGTCTGATTTATTGTTTTTCAGATATGTTAATATCTCTCATAAGTTTGTCTATTTGAGTTTGCGCTGTTTTCCTGGGGTGAACATTGATTGCCATAAATTTTACTTTTAGAGTTGCTGCTTTTATATTGTCCTAGAGGTATTGGTGAGTTGTACCATCATTGCCATTAATTTACAGAAGTTTGAAAAAATAGTTTCTGTGAACCATTGGTCACTTAGGAGTATATTGCTAATTTTCCAGGAGTTTTCTTTGGTCATCAGTTTCTGTTTTCATGGCACAGTGGTCTGATGTCTGATGTCTGATAGTACACATGGAAGTAATTTCTGGTTTTTTGTATTTATTCAAGCAGTTGTTGTATATTACTGTGTGGTTAGTTTCAGAAAAAGTACCTGACGATGCTGAGAAGAGTGCATACTCTCTCTCTCTCTCTCTCTCTCTCTCTCTCTCTCTCTCTCTCTCTCTCTCTCTGTATCTCCAAATTTTCAAGATTGTGGCTCAGCTCTGAAATTTATCTATCTATCTATCATTTGTTCTGTCTCTGGGAAAGTAGGGAGTTGAGGCCTCAGCTCTCCATTTTTTTTTTGCAAGACCAGTGTTCAAACTCACAACCTTACACTTGGCAGGCAGGTCTTGTGGCATGGGGCTATCTCCCTGGCCCCTCAACTCTCCAACTAAAAGACACAGACTGGATTAAAAACAAAAACTAGAATTTAACAGTCTGTTGTATTCAAGAAATTTATCTAAAATCATAGACTAAAAATTAAAGGATGCAGGACAGTATTTCATGTGGCAGAACCTCCCAAACAAGCAGGGGTAGCAGTTCTAATTCAGACTTGGTAAACTTTAAGTTAAAGCTGATTAGAAGACACAGAGGATAGTAAGTAATAGTTAAGGGAACAATCCAACAAGAGGAGATAACTTTAGTCAACGTATGTACACTGAATACTGGAAGACCTATCTTCATAAATCAAAAACTGAAATTAATAGATCAAATAAACACCAACACAGTCATAGTAAGGGATGTTAACACCCTATCTTTGCATAGAGATAGAACTTAATTATCTCCACAATTGTGGTCTCCAATGGAATTTGTAAGAACGGAATCAAATTTCCCCATAAAGTTAATACTGAACTTTGAAATCAGTTCTTGTCTCATTTAGTTTGTGACCAGAATTATGGAAAGAATTAAGTTCATGTACTAAGGTGCCACTCTGTATGGGATTTTTAGCAAGCTGTTGCCTCCCCAGGAATGATTTTCAGCCTTGTATGTTTAGTGCTAGTGTTCATTGCTCTTGGTATTTAAGTGACTTTGACCTTGTCCATATAACAGGACCCAGGTCTTCATTCGGTCTTCCAACATTTCTGTATGATACCCTTTGTGGTTACACTCCTCACTTTGTCTCCTTACTATGACAGTTTAGAATGGGAGGTGGTTAGATAAGAAGTTTTAGACACTAAGGGGAAGGTCTGATGGTGGGAGTAGTGGTAAATAGGAAGAAAAGATTGATGTGGGTCTGGTTTTGTGAGTGTGAGGGGTTAGTATTGAGAGTTTTCAGGGGATAATTGGTCTAGGCAAGTGTGAGACATGGGATAAATGAACTTTGTGTTTGAGGAAAGCCAAATGGTTGTCAGAACTTGCTGAAATGGAGGATAATAAGCTAGGTAAGTTGTGGAAGAGCCAGTGAGATAAGGATGGGGAGGTCTATGATTAATAATGGAAAAGATAGGAGTTACTGTGAGGGCTGAGTATGTGTAATTTTAAAATGTGGGAAAAGAAAGATATATGTTGATACTATTATCTCAGGGATTTGAGGTGAAGAAACTAGTAGGTAAGGAGCTAAAATCAAAACCAATGAAAACAAATACATGAAAGTAACAATTTAGTAAACATAGGAAACCCTAAAAGCACATAGCATAACCCACATTACTAAATAGATCAAGAAATATATAAAAACTTAAACCTATAAGATGCCTAATGGGAACACAGATTAAATATAAAAACTTAAACCTATAAGATGCCTAATGGGAACACAGATTAAATATTCCGGTGAGACATTGCGTGTGTGATTCCCAGGTAGCTTCTTTGCTAGTCTTGACTGTTGACATTTCAGCAACTCTGATCCTTCTACTGTGATACTGAAACTCAGTCAGACTCAGGACTTTATGTCAGGTTGCCGGCATTCTGTTGGAATCTGATCCAGTTTGAGTTCCTGGATTAGGAACTCATAGTATTCCTCTGTAGGTGTGATGATGAATTTGGTAGGCAGGTTTAGAAGCACGAAATTATCCACTAAGTGAGGATCATTCCTGTGCAGTCAAATCAGCTACAGTAGGGGCAGGTTAATCTGTTAACTATCCTATCTGTCAGAGCTAGTTGAAGTACAACATAATGATGAGATCTTGCCTAGAGATCTCTTAGCCTAGAGAAGAAATTCACAATTTTATTTTATTTTATTTT